>WOXC01008084.1:0-210967 GCA_011680675.1 Gymnobelideus leadbeateri
CTAATTTAGTCTTCAAAATCTTTGTTAAGCTCCTCCAAGAATGCTTTTTGGGCTTGAGACCAGTTCATATTTCCTTCTGTGGTTTCACATGTGAATATATAGTCCAAGTTGTCCTCTGTATTTGGTTGTTCTTGATCTAGATAATAAGCTCTGACCAATTTTCTTGCCTTCCCCTCCTCCCTCTCAGTTTCCTTCCTTTCCATTGTAATTTCCTATTTCCTAATTTCTCAGGCTGGGAGCTAAGGGCCTGGTTGTTGACTTTGAATGCTGTAGCCTCTGGGTGTCCAGTTTGAGGCCAAAGCAGGAGTCTCAGTGCTCCCCCTGAGGTATGCTGAGACACACAGAGTAATCTGTGGAGGAGGGATAGTCTGGCCACTTCAGATTTTGGCCTCTATACTCCTGGTCTACAACTCAGGCAGGCTTTTGCTGGTCAGGTGACGTGGGGCTTGTTGGGACCCCTCCCCCAACTTCTCTCCTGCTGATTTTGTTGCTTGCTGCCTCAGTAACACCCCTTCTCAATGACTCCCAAGCCCAAGGCTATTTCTACTATCTCAGGATTTCACTCTAGGTGGGACACTTATCTTTGGGTTTTCTAGGTCAAGGAGGGGGAATCAGAGCAGCCAGAGGTTACTTTGTCATCCTGGGCCCTGGACAGACAGGCAGGCAATTTTTAAAATTCCAGTCTGGGGGCTGATAGCCCCAGGAGAAGCTGCTTTCTCTGCTGGGGGCCCCAACCCCTTTCTTACCCGATTCCAATGATTCCTCCCGTCCTGTGGTGAGATGCTGGTGAGACAGCTGTGAATCGCCCTTGGGATGGGTGAGTCTGCCAGCTGGGGCTCCTTCTCTCTGCTGTAATCCACCCTCTAGTCTGAGCTGCTGCAGCACCCACATGCTCTGTGCTCCCCTCATACAGAGGCACTTTCCTTGGCTGGATTTTGCCATTCTCTGGCTCCCAGTGGATTCTGTCACTCCAAAATCCATTCAGATTCACTTTTTAAGGTTTTGTGACTAGATTCATGGAGGAGCTCAAAGAAGTTACTGCTTCTGTTCCGCCATCTTGGCTCCAACCAGATTGGAAAATTCTTTATTTATTTGTTTACTTTTAGTTTACAAGATTCAATTCCACAATCCCTTGAGTTTCAAATTTTCTCCCCCTCTCTCTCCTCCCCTCTGCCGCCATGGTGGCATGCAATCAAGGACAGAACCTGCAAATACTTTCACATTAGACATTAGTCAGTTTGTAAAGAAGGATCGTAACCAATGGAATGAACAATGGGAAAGAGGAAACAAAACCAAACAACAAAAGAAAGAAAGCAGGTAGTTTGCTTCAATCTGCATTCAAACTCTATTTCTAGATCTTTATAGTTCTTTCTCTGAATGTAGACATTCCTTTCCATCATGAGTCTTTTGGGGTTGTCTTACAAACTTGCATTGCTGAGAAGAGCCCAGTCTATCAGAGTTAGTCATCACAGGTATGATGTGTCGGTAATTGTGTACAAAGTTCTCCTGCTTCTGCTCTCCTCACTCAGCATTAGTTTATACAAGTCTCTCCAGGTTATTATGAAGTTCATCTGCTCCTCATTTCTCATACCACAAGAGTATTCCATTACATTCACATACCACAACTTGTTTAGTCATTCCCCAATTGATGGGCATCCCCTTGATTTCTAATTCTTTGCCACCACACAAAGAGCTGCTATGGGGAGGCAGAGTCAAGCGGTGGAGTAGACACAGGACTTCTGCTGGGCTCCGGCTCCCACCCCTTCCAATTCATGTGAAAGGTGGCTCAGAACAAACTTTGGAGCTACAGAATCCACAAAATGACACAGAGAAGCTAACCTCTCACTGAGGACAGCCCAGCAGGCTGGCAGGGAGCGGCCAGTGAAATGCTATAGGAGCCAACTGCAGCATTATGCAAGCCAGAGGTTTTAGCTCCAGGGTAGGCCTGACCAGTCACCAGGAGGAGGATCACCAGCAGTTGTGGTAGTTTATAGAATTTTCAACACATAGATGCTAAAGATAAAGTGAGAGGTCAGGGCAGTATGGACTTTGTGATCCTATCATTTGGGAGTATGTTCAGCCTTTATCCCCTGGAGGGAGAAGCTGCTGAGGCACTGCTGCCATGCAGCTGCTGCCACATGGCACCTTCAGCTCCTGGATTGCAGACTGTAGGGGGACCAAGGGACCAGTCTCAGGGGCAATCGATCTTGCTTTAACCTGCTTGGATCTGAATTTCAGTGTATGGTGGAGGTCCTGGGGTGTGTGACCATCTTGCCAGAGATTGTGGTAGCTTCAGAGAAGGCACTCAACTAACACCTTTGGCAGCTGAGAACAAGTGGGAGGTGGGATAGGAGGGAGGGAAATATAATCAGTCTTCTACAATATATCTATTACGGTAATGTTTTGCATTAGCTACACATGTACAACCTATATTGAATTGCTTATCTTCCCAGTAAGGGTGGGTGACAAGGGAGGAAGGGAATGAATCTGGAATTCAAAGTTTTCAAATCAAATGTATTTATATATATATATATATATATATATATATATATATATATATATATATATATATATTTTCTATCTATCTATCTATTTTTCTCTTTCTATCTATCTATAAATATTTCTATCTATCTATATCTATATATAGATATATAGATATACTATTATCAATATTATTTTACATGTAAATGGGAAATAAGATATACATGCATTGGGGCACAGAGATCCACCATGCCCTAGTGGAAATTTGTAGAGGTTATGGGAGAAGATATGGGAGAGCGCAGATTGGAGGAGGGGATTGCTATTTTAGGGTGGTGGGTAGGAGAAAAACGTGGAGAAAATTTGTAACACACAATCTTGCAGAAATGAATGATGTAAACTAGAAGTTAACAAGGCATTTGATTTAAAAAAAAGAGCTGCTATAAATATGTTTGCACATACGGGTCTTCTTCCTACTTCTATGATCTCTTTGGGATACAAACCTAGAAGTCATATTGCTGGGTTAAAGGGTATGCAGTTATTTATAGCCCTTGGTGCATAGTTCCAGATTGCTCTCCAGAATGGATGAATCAGTTCACAACCCAACCAACAAACCATTAGTGTTCTACTTTTTCCACATCCTCTCCAGCATTTGATATTTTCCTGTTTTTTCATCTTAGCCAATCTGGCTGGTGAGATGTGGTACCTCAGAGTTGGTTTTGATTTGCATTTCTCTAATCAGTAATGATTTAGAGCATTTTTATATGCTTATAGATATCTTTAATTTCTTCATCTGAAAACTGCCTGTTCATATCTTTGACCATTTGTGAATTGGAGAATGCCTTGTATTCTTATAGATGTGACTCAATTTTCTGTATATTTTGGTAATGAGGACTTTATAAGATACACTGGTTGTAAAAATTCTTCCCTAGGGAGTCAACAGGGCAGAGTAGAAACAAGACTTCCTCAGGGTTCTGACTTCCACCTCTCCTGATTCATGTAAAAAGGGGACTCTGAACAAACTTTGGAGATACAGAACCCACAAAATGACACAGAGAAGCTAACGTCCAGCTGAGGATAGCCCAGCACACCGGCAGGAATTGGCCAGCCCACAGCTCTGGGAGCCAACCCCGGTGCAGTGTGAGCCAGAGGTTTTAGCCATTCGGCAGGCCTGACCAACCAGCAACTGGAGGGACTTTAGATCACCAGCAGTTGTGCCAGTTTCCAGAATTATCAACACATAGATGCAAAGGACAAAGTGAAAGGTCAGTGCAGTGTGGATTAGGGATCCAGTAGTTAGAAGTGAGTTGGCTTTTTCCCCCAGGTGAAAAGCCACTGAGGAGCTGCTTCCATGCAGTCGCCACCACATGGCATCTTCAGCTCCTGGCCTGCAGACTGTTGGGGGACCAAGGAACCAGTCTGAGGGGTAATCGTTCTCACTTTAAATAGCTTGGATCTGGATTGTTGTTTGTGGTGGATGTCCTGAGGTGTGTGAACAGCTTGCCCGAACATGTGGAGGCTCTTAAGAGGGCACACAAATAACACCTTCAGCAGCCGAGAAAACCCCAGTGATTGGGATGAAGGTCTCCTATCTAGTGGCAGAGTCCTACTGTGGCAAAAAGCCCAGAGGTCAAGTGACTGAGTCAAGTGACTCAGGAGTCACTGTGACTGAAAGCCCAGGAATCCAGTGACTGAAAAGAAATCACAAGGAACTTATCAAAGTTGAACTATTTACATTCCTACATGGAAAAATGATAATTGTAACTGATGAAACTTTTCTCAGTGTGAGAATAGTTGAATAGAATATATATATATATGTGTGTGTGTGTGTGTGTGTGTGTGTGTGTGTGTGTGTGTGTGTGTGTCTATACAGGAGGGTATATGGGCATATCAATACATATGTGAATGTGTGTATATATGTTTACAGGTATACATAGAGGGCATAGGACCAATTTAATAGGAAGGGATGATACTTAAAAGCTGAAATTAAGAGATGAAAGAGGAATATAATGAGAAGAGATGGGGAGAAACAGAATGGGGTAAGCTATCTCATATAGAAGGGGCAAGGGGAAATAGTTACAGTTGAGGGGAAGAACAGGAAGGCAAAAAGACAAAACTTTACTCTCATTGAATTTGGCTCAGGGAAGAAATGATATATACAGTAAATACAATATCTCACCCTACAGAAGAGTAAGGGGAAAGGGGATGAGAGGGGAGATGATGGAAGGGAAGGCAGGCTGGGGGGGAGGGAATTTGGAGGCATCCACTTTTGAAAAGGGACAGGATCAAAGTAGAGAATAGTGCAAGTGGGAGGTGGGATAGGAGGGAGGGAAATATAGTCAGTCTTTCACAATAAATCTACTATGGTAATGTTTTGCATAGCTACACATGTACAACCTATATTGAATTTCTTATCTTCCCAGTAAGGGTGGGTGACAAGGGAGGAAGGGAATGAATCTGGAATTCAAATTTTTAAAATCAAGTGTTTAATATATATATATATATATATATATATATATACATATATATGTGTGTGTGTATATATATATATATATATATATATATATATACTATTATTAATACTATTTTGCATGTAATTGGGAAATAAGATGTACAGGCACTGGGGCATGGAGATCCACCATGTCCTACTGGAAAAGTTGAAGGTTGTATGGGAGAAGATAAGGGAGTGAGAAGATTGGAGGAGGGGATATCCAGTGGGATCATTATTTTGGGGCAGTGGGTAGGGGAAAATCAAGGAAAAAATTGTAACTCAAAATCAGGCAGAAATGAATGATGTAAACCAGAAGTTAATAAAGCATTTGAAAAAAATTATTTCCTAATTTCCCACTTCCCTCTTAATCTTTCTTACATTGGCATTGTTTGTACAGAAACTTTTCAATTTAATGTAATCAAAATTATCCATTTTGCTTTTTATAATTCACTCTAACTCTTCTTTGGTCATAAAGTCTTCCCTTCTCCATAAATCTGACAGGCAAACTATTCCTTGCTTTCCCAGATTGCTTACAGTATCATCCATTATACTTAGATCATGTACTCCTTAGACTTGATTTTGGTTAACAGTGTTAGATATTGGTCTATGCCCAGTTTCTGCCTGTTATCCTTGCAGTTTTTGTCAAATAGTGAGTTCTTATCCCCAAAACTGGGGTCTTTGGGTTTATCAAACAGTAGATTACTATAGTTACTGACTGTTGAGTCTCATGTACAGAATCTATTCCAGTGATCCACTACTCTATTCCTCAGCCAGTACCAAGTAGTTTTAATGACTGCTGATTTGTAATACAGATTAAAATCTGATATGGCTAGGTCACATTCCCTAGCATTTCTTTTCATTAATTTCCTTGATATTCTGTCTGGACCTTTTGTTCTTCCAAATGAATTTTATTGCTATTATTTTTAGTCCTATAAAGTAATTTTTTGGTAAACTGATTGGTATGGCATGAAATATGTAATTTAATTTAGGTAAGATTGTCATTTTTATTATATTAGCTCAATCAGCCAAGAGCAATTGATGTGTTGTTTTTTGTGTTTTGGTTTTTTTCCAATTAGTTAGGTCTGACTTTATTTGTGCAAAAAGTGTTTTGTAGTTGCATTCCTATTGGTCCTGGTTTTGTTTTGGCAGATATATTACCAAATATTTTAAAATGTCTACAGTAACTTTAGGTATTTCTCTTTATATCTCTTACTGTTGGATTTTTTTAAAAATACATAGGAATGCCAAGCATTTATGTGGGTTTATTTTATATCCTGCAACTTTGACAGATTTATTTATTGTCTCAAGTAGTTTTTTACTTGATTCTCTAGGATGCTCTAAGTATATCATCATATCATCTGCAAAGAGTGATAGCTTATTCTCTTCTAATTTGATTCTTTCTGTTTCTTTTTCTTCTCTAATTGCTACTGCTAATATTTCTAGTACCAGATTGAATGAGAAGGGTGATAGTGAACATCTTTGTTTCACCCCTGATCTTATTGAAAATGCTTCCAGCTTATCCCCATTACATATAATACTTGCTCATGATTTTAAATAGGTGCTATTAATTATTTTAAAGAAGACTCCATTTAATCCTATACTTTCTAGTGTTTTTCACAGGAATGGATGTTGTATTTTGTCAAAAGCATTTTCTGCATCTATTGAGATAATAATGTGGTGTCTGTTAGTTTTATTCTTTTTTCCCAAATGCTTTATTAAATTGTGGTTTACATCATTCATTTTTGTCAGATTTTGAGTTACAATTTTCCCCCATTTTTTCCCTACCCTCCACCCCAGAACGGCAGTCCCACAGGATATCCACTCATCAAATCTGCTCTCTCCCATATCTTCTCCCAATTCAGTATATGTTGTGCATGTGTAGGTATGCAAAACATTAACATAGTAGCTATCCTGTAAAAGACTGACTGCATTTCCCTCCCTCCTATCCCAGCTCCCACTTGGTCTATTCCCTACTTTGATCCTTTCCCTTTTCACAAGTGGGTACTTCCAATTTCCCTCCCACCCTCCCTTCCATCATCCTCCCTCTCATCCCCTTCCTCTCTATTCTCCTGTAGGGTGAGATATCCTATTTAGTATGTATGTCATTTTCTCCCTGATCCAAATCCCTGTTCTTCCCCTCCCTTGTAACCATTTTCCCTTGCCTCTTCCCTATGAGAGAGTTTACCCCATTCTGTCTCTCCCCATCTCCTCTCATTATATTCCTTTTTCACCTCTTAATTTCACCTTTCCTATTAAATCCGACCTGTGACCTCTATGTATACCTGTAAATATATGTACACACATTCACATATGTATTCATGTGCCCATATATACTTTTTCAACTATTTTCATACTGAGAAAAGTTTCATCAGTTACAGTTATTGTTTTTCCATGTAGGGATGTATATAGTTCAACTTTGATAAGTTCCTTATGATTTCTTTTCCCTGTTTACCTTCTCAAGCATTTCTTGCTTCTTTTATCTGAATGTCAAATTTTCTATTCAACTCTGGGTTTTTCCTCAAGAATGCTTGAAAGTCCTCTATTCCACCAAATGACCAAATTTTCCCCTGAATCATAATACTCAGTTTTGCTGGGTAGGTGATTCTTGGTTTTAAACAGCTCCTTTGACCTCCATAATATCATATTCCAAGCCCTTTGATCCCTCAGTGTAGAAACTGCCAGATCCTGTGTTATGTTGATTGCATTTCCATAGTATTCAAATTGTTTCTTCCTGGATACTTGTAATATTCTCTCCTTGATCTGGGAATTCTGGAACCTGGCTATAATATTCCTAGGAGTTTTCTTTTTGGGATCTTTTTCAGGAGGTGATCAGTGGATTCTTTCGACCTCTATTTTGCCTCTGGTTCTAAAAGACCAGGGCAATTTTCCTGGATACTTTCTTGAAGGATGATTTCTAGGTTCTTTCTTTGATCATGGTTTTGAGGTATTCCAATAGTTTTTTAATGATCTCTCCTGGATCTATTTTCTAGGTCAGTGGTTTTTCCCATGAGATATTTCACATAGCCTTCTATTCTTTCATTTGTTTGGATCTGTTTAACAGCATTTTGATTTCTCACAAAGTCACTAGCTTCCCTTTGTTCCATTCTAAATCTGAAAGAAAGATTCTCCTCAGTGAGCCTTTGAGATTCTTTTTCCATCTGGCACATTTGGCTTTTTAAGGCAATACTTTCCTCATTGGCTTTTTCAGCCTCTTTTGCCGTTTGAGTTAGTCTAATTTTTAGGGCGTTAATTTCCTCAGTAAGGCTGTTGACTCTCTTCTTGCATCATTTTCATTTCTCTTTCCAATTTTCCCTCCATTTCTCTTATTTGATTTTCAAAATCCCTTTTAAGCTCCTCTATGGCCAGTAACCAGATCGTATTTTCATTTGAAGCTTTTGGTTCAGGAGTTCTGACCTCCCAGTCCTCCTGCTATTCCATGCTTCAATCCTCTTTACCCCAAAAATAGAAGTCTAATGTTGAATTTTTCTCTGTATTTTGTTTCCTTTGCCAGGCTGCTGGGCTGTTCTCAGCAGGAGGTTAGCTTCTCTGTGTCATTTTGTGGTTTCTAGGGCTCCAGAGGTTCTTTAGAGTTCCCTTTTACATTAATTTGGAAATTTTGGGAGCCAGAGCTGCAAGGAAGAGCTGTTTCTACTCTGCCATCTTGACTCCACCCTCTGCTAGTTTTTTTCTTTCTTTTTTTTTTTTTAAAGCAATTGGGGTTAAGTAACTTGCTCAAGGTTACATGGCTAGTCATTATTTATGCGTGGGTGCTCATTTTCTGAGGCCGGATCTGATCTCGGGTCATCCCAACTCCAAGGCCAGCACTCTTACTCACTGCACCACCTAGCCGCCACTTTAGGGCAATTGGGGTTAAGTAACTTGCCCAAGGTTACATGGCTAGGCTTTTGTTTTGTGTGGATTAAGTGTCAGAGGCTGGCTCCGAACTCAGGTCCTTCTGACTCCAGGGCTGGCGCTCTATTCACTGCGCCACCTAGCTGCCCCTATTCTTGATAATATAAATTATATTTATGGTTTTCCTAATTTTAAACTGCCCTTGCATTCCTGGAATAAATCCTACCTGATCAAAGTGTATTATTCTTGTGATAAGTTGCTGTAGTCTTTTTGCTAATATTTTATTTAAAAATTTTACATCTATATCTATGAGGGCAATTGGTCTATAATTTTCTTTCCCTGTTTTATCTTTTCCTGATTTAGGTATCAGTACCATATTTGTGTCAGAAAAAGAATTTGGTAGGACTCTATCTTCAAAAATTTTACCAAATAGTTTGTAGAGTATTGGAATAAATTTTTCTTTAAATGTTTGATAGAATTTGATAGTAAATCCATCCAGGCCCTGGAGATTTTTTCCTAGTCAATTTGTTGATGGCTTGCTTGTTTTCTTTTTCTTAGATGGGGTTAAGTAATTTACTTCCTCTTCAGTTAATCTGGGCAAGTTGTATTTTGGTAAGTATTCATTCATTTCACTAAGATAGTCAAATTTATGGGCATACAATTGGGCAAATTAATTCCTAATTATTGTTTTCATTTCCTCTTCATTGGAGGTAGATTCACCTTTTTCAGTTTTGATATTTGTAATTTGATTTTTTTTCTTTTCTTTTTTTATCATATTGACTAAAGGTCTATCAATTTTATTGTTGGTTTTTTTTTTTCATGAAAACAGCTCTTAGTTTTATTTATTAATTCAATAGTTTTCTTACATTCAATTTTATTAATCTCTCCTTTGGTTTTCATTATTTCTAATTTAGCATTTAATTGGGGATTTTCAATGTGTTCTTTTTCTAGCTTTTTCAATTGCATGCCCAATTTATTGACCTCCATTTCTCTGATTTATTCATGTATGCATTCAGGGATATAAAACTTCCCATAAGAACTGCCTTTGCTGCATCCCACAAGTTTTGGGATGTTGTCTCATTATTGTCATTCTCTTGAATGAAGTTACTGATTTTTTCTATAATTACTGGTTTGACCCACTTTAGGATTAAATTGTTCAGTTTCCAATTAGTTTTTTTGTTTTTGTCTTTGTTTTCAAATGCTTTATTAACTTCTGGCTTACATCATTCATTTCCACCAGATTTTGAGTTACAATTTTTCCCATTTTTTCCCTACCCACCACCCTAAAATAGCAGTCCCACAGGATATCCCCTCATCCAATCTGCTCTCTCCCATATCTTCTCCCATACCCCCTTTGACTTTTCCAGTGTGGGGGGGGGAGATGAGGTTGAATCTCTGTGCCCCAATGCCTGTATTTCTTTTTTGGCAATTATATGTAAAATAGTATTAATAGTAGTATTTATATATTTTTAAACATTAGATTTTAAAACTTTGAATTCCAGATTCATTCCCTTCCTCCCTTGTCACCCACCCTTATTGGGAGGATAAGCAATTTAGTATATGATATACATGTATAGCTATGCAAAACATTTCCATAATAGATATATTATAAAATATTGACTATAGTTCCATCCCTCCTATGCTACCTCCCACTTGGTCTATTCCCTACCTTGATCCTGTCCATTTTCAAAAGTGGTTACTTCTAATTTCCCTCCCCCACAGCCTGCCATCCTTTCCATCTTCCCCGCTCTCATCTCCTTCCCCCCTACACACCTGTAGGTGAGATATCCTATTTAGTATTTATGTTATTCTCTCCCTAATCCAAATTCAATGAGAATAAGGTTTTGCCTTTTTGCCTTCCTGTTCTTCCCCACCCTTCTAACCATTTTCCCTTGCCTCTTCTCTATGACAGTGTTTACCCCATTCTGTCTCTCCCCATCTCCTCTCGTTATATTCCTCTCTCACCTCTTAATTTCACCTTTTAAGTATCATCCCTTCCTATTAAATTCGACCTGTGCCCTCTATCTATGTATACCTGTAAACATATATACATACATTCATATATGTATTCATATGCCCATATATACTTTTTCAACTATTTTCATACTGAGAAAAGTTTCATCAGTTACAGTTATTGTTTTTCCATGTAGGGATGTATATAGTTCAACTTTGATAAGTTCCTTATGATTTCTTCTCCCTGTTTACCTTCTCAAGCATCTCTTGCTGCTTTTATCTGAATGTCAAATTTTCTATTCAACTCTGGTTTTTTGGTCAAGAATACTGGAAAGCGGGGGCGGCTAGGTGGCGCAGTGAGTAGAGTGCCAGCCCTGGAGTCAGAAGGACCTGAGTTCGGATCGGGCCTCAGACACTTAACACATACAAACAAAAACCTAGCCATGTGACCTTGGGCAAGTTAACCCCAATTGCCCTCAAAAAAAAAAAAAAAGAATACTGGAAAGTCCTCTATTCCACTGAATGACCATATTTTCCCCTGAAACATGATACTCAGTTTTGCTGGGTAGATGATTTTTGGTTTTGATCCCAGTTCTTTTGCCCTCTGGAATATCATATTCCAAGTCCTTTGATCCCTCAGTGTAGAAGCTGCCAGATCCTGTGTTATGCTGATTGCATTTCCACAATATTCAAATTGTTTCTTCTTGGCTGCTTGTAATATTTTCTCCTTGATCTGGGAATTCTAGAACCTGGCTATAATATTCCTAGGAGTTTTCTTTTGGGGATCTTTTTAGGAGGTGATCTCTGGATTATTTCAACCTCTATTTCCCCCTCTGGGTCTAAAACATCAGGGCAATTTTCCTTGAGAATTTCTTGAAGGATGATTTCTAGGTTCTTTCTTTGATCATGGCTTTCAGGTAGTCCAATAATTTTTAAATGATCTCTCCTTGATCTATTTTCCAGGTCAGTGGTTTTCCCAATGGAATATTTTTCATTGCCTTCTATTTTTTCATCTGTTTGGACCTGTTTAATAGTATCTTGATTTCTCATAAAGTCACTACTTTCCATTTGCTCCAGTCTAATTCTGAAGGAATGATTCTCTTCAGTGAGCTTTTGAGATTCTTTTTCCATCTGGAAAATTTGTCTTTTTAGGGCATTCTTCTCTTCATTGCCTTTTTGAGCCTCTTTTTCCATTTGATTTAATCTATTTTTAAGGTGTTATTTTCCTCAGTCAGGTTGTTGACTCTCATTTCATACTTTTCTTGCATCTTTCTCATTTCTCTTTCCAATTTTCCTCCACTTCTCTTATCTGCTTCTTAAGGTCCTCTATGGCCTGTACCCAGCTAGTATTTTCATTAGATGCTTTTGGTGCAGGTGTTCTGACCTCCCATTTCTCCTCTTGTCCCATGCTCGATCCTCTTTGCCCCCAAAATAGGAGTCTAATGTTGAATTGTTCTGTTTATTTTATTTCCTTTTCCTAGGTATGTTGCCACTCAATTATTTGACTTTTGGGCTTGTTGCCACAGTAGGACTCTGCAACCAGCCAGGGGAGCTTCCATCTCAAATGCTGGGGTTTTCTCAGCTGCCAGAGATATTAGTTGCTTGCCCTGTCTGACACCTCCATATGTTCTGGCAAGCTGGTCATATACCCCAATACCTCCACCCCAGACTGCAATCCAGATCCAAGGAGGTTAAAGCAAGAGTGCTTACCCCGCAGACTAATTGCCCGATCCCCTTAAAGTATGAAGGCCAGGAGCTGAAGCTGCAAATTGCCACTTGCTGTTCCATAGTGTCTCGGGGAAATAGGCCGATGTGCTCTCCCCACTAGTCCCAAAGTCCATACTGTACTGACCTCTCACTTTATCCTTGGAATCTATGTGTTGATAATTCTGGAAACACCCCAGCTGCTGGTGTTCTGGTGTCCCTCCAGCCAGCTGCTTTTCAGGCCAATGAGAGGCTAAAACCTCCAACTCAGGACTCACAGGGGCCTGGGCTAGGTTCCCAGAGCACTTTGCTGGCTGCTCCCTACAGGGCTGCTGGCCTGTCCTCAGTTGGAAGTTAGCTTCTCTGTTTCATTTTGTAGGTTCTGTAGCTCCAGAGTTTGTTCAGAGTCCCCTTTTATATGGATTGGAAGTGGTCGGAGCCAGAGCTGTGCCAAAGTGCTGTTTCTACTCTGCCATCTGGACCTCCAACTGTTTTTTAATCTATTTTTCCACGGCCCTTTATTGTATATGATTTTTATTGCATCATGATATGAGAAGGATTCATTTAATATTTCTGCCCTTTTGCACTGAATTGTGAGGTTTTGTGACCTAGTACATTGCTGATTTTTTGTGTATGTGCCATGCCCTCTATCTATGTATATCCCTTTTAAAGGTCAAGATAATTCTAGAAATTTCAACATTGACAGGTATCAGCTTCTTATATAGGGATGTAAACAGTTTGCTCTTATTGAATCCCAAGTTATGTGTATGTGTGTTTATGTGTGTGTGTGTATGTGTGTGTGTGTGTGTGTGTGTGTGTGCATGTGTGAGTGTGTGTTTTCCTTGTTTACCTTTTTATGTCTTTCTTGAGTCTTGTAATTGGAGATCAAATTTTCCATCGGGCTCTGACTTTTTCATCAGAAATGTCTGCAAGTCCCTTATTTCATTAAATGACAGTCTCCTTGTCTCAAAGATTATGCCACATTTTGCTGGGTAGTTGATCCTCAGTTGCAGTCCTAGCTCTTTTGCTTTATGAAATATCAAATTCCAATCCCTCCTATCTTTTAATATAGAAGCTGCTAGGTCCTATGTAATCCTGACTGTAGTTCCATGATATTTGAATTATTTCTTTTTGGCTGCTTGCAGCATTTTCTCCTTGACCTTTTAATTCTGGAATTTGGCTATGATATTTCTAGGAGTTTTCAATTTTGGATCTCTTTCAGGATAAGTCTGGTGAATTCTTTCAATATTTATTTTCCCTCTGATTCTAGGACCTCAGGACAGTTTTCTTTGGCAATCTCTTGGAGAATATTTTCCACATTGCTTTTCTCATCATGGCTTTCCAGTAGACCAATAATTCTTAGGTTATCTCTCCTGCATCTGTTTTCCAGGTCAGTTGTTGTTCCAGTGAGATATTTTAAACTTTCTTCTAATTTTTCAAACTTTTTGTTTTATTTGACTGACTCTTGATGCATCATTCAGTCCTTAGCCACAATTTGAGTGATTCTAATTTTTAGTGAATTATTTTCCTAGGTTAGTTTTTGAAGCTCCTTTTTCATATAATTAGTTTTAATTTTTAGGGAGGTATTTGCTCCAATTAGATTTTGAACCTCCCATCCCAGTTCACAAATTTTACTGCAGTACAGATGTACCATGCTTCCCAGGCTGGGAGCTAAGGGCCTGGTTGTTGACTTTGCTGTAGCCTCTGAGTGTCTAGACTGAGGCAAAGGCTTCTCTGTGTCGTTCTGTGGGTGCTGGGGGGCTCCAGAAGTTGTTCAGATTTCCCTTTTACATCGTTTGGAGGTGGTGTGGAACAGAGCACCTTGGAAGTGCTGTTTCTACTCCGATATCTTGGCTTCACCCCACCCTCTTCTATGATCTCTTTGGGATATAACCCTAGAAGTGGTATTGCTGGGTCAAAGGGTATGAAATTATTTATAGCCCTTTGGGCATAATTCCAGATTGCTCTCCAGAATGGTTGGATAAGTTCACAACTCCACCAGCAATGCATTAGTGTTCCAATTTGCCCACATCCTCTCCAGCATTTGTCATTTTCTTGTTTTGTTATCTTAGCCAATCTGACTGGAAAGATGTGGTATCTCAGAGTTGTTTTGATTTGCTTTTCTCTAATCAATAGTGATTTAGAGTATTTCTTCATATGCTTATAGATATCTTTAATTTCTTTCTCTGAAAATTGTCTGTTCATATCCTTTGACCATTTATCAATTGGGGAATGACTTGTATTCTTATAGATTTGACTCAATTCTCCGTATATTTTAGAAATGAGTCCTCTGTCAGAGACATAGGTTGTAAAAATTCTTTCCCAATTTCCCACCTCCCTCTTGATCTTGGTTACATTGGCTTTGTTTGTACAGAAGTTTTTCAATTTAATGTAATCAAAATTATCCATTTTGCATTTTATAATGCTTTCTAATTCTTGTTTGGTCCTAAATTCTTCCCCTCTCTACAAATCTGTCAGGTAAACTATTCCTTGCTTTTCCAGATTGCTTACAGTATCATCCTTTATACCTAGATCATGCACCCATTTAGACTTGATTTTGGTATATGGTGTTAGATAATTGTCTATGCCCAGTTTCTGCTGTACTGTATTCCACTTTTCCCAGCAGTTTTTGTCAAATAGTGCATTCTTATCCCCAAACCTGGGATCTTTAGGTTTATCAAACTATAGATTACTATATTCATTAACTGCTGGGTCTCCTGCACCCAATATATTCCATTGATCCACTACTTTACCCCTCTGCCAGTACCAAGCAGTTTTGATGACTGCTGCAGTAGAATACAGATTAAAATCTGGCATAGCTAGTCCACCTTCCCTAGCATTTCTTTTCATTAATTCCCTTGATATTATAGACCGTATGTTTTTCCAAATAAATTTTGTTATTATTTTGTCTAACTCTAAAAAGTAGGGTTTTTTTGTAAATTGATTGGTATGGCACTAAATATATAATTTAGTTTGGGTAAAATTGTCATTTTTATTATCATCCATAGATTTTCAATGTAATTTTAGTCAGGAATGTTCCAAGACCATTTAAACTTGTTTATTTCCATCTCTTGGTGTGATGCCTCATATGGGATGAGGATAATTTTCAGTATTTCATCTCTATTTAGGTATTTCTGTAATCCTGGAATAATTTTGCTCAACAAATCTAGATCTAGATCTATGTGTATATGCAGATATAGACATCTATTTCTCTGTGTGTATACAATCAGAGTTTATCATTCCATCAATGGGGGAAAGATTTCAAAAACTATAGGGGGCCAAGTTGTCTGTGGGTCCAAGAGAAGCTGGTTTGGGGGATGGGAAGTAAAACTCTCCCAACCATTTTCTTGGAGTTACATACATGTATCCTTGCATTCATGCATACATGCACCCATACATTCATGCATACATGCATACATGCATCCATCCATCCATCCACCCACGTATATATGTAAATGTGCATGCATACACACATATATGTACATATGTGAGTATGTATACTCCCAGATAAAGATGACCAGAACTTATAAGCACATTGATATTAGTTTAGTGAATGGATTTTGTAGTGCCTTGAATGAAAAAGGAAGGAAGAAACATTTATTAGGTGACTACTTCATGTCAGACACTGTGATAACTACTTTACAAAGATTTCATTTGATATTCATGACAACCCTGGGAGGTAACTGCTATTATTAACCCCATTTTATAGTTGAGGAAACTAAGGCAAATAGAGGTTAAGTGACTTACCCAGCATAATACAGCTAGGAAATGTCTGAGACGTCTGAAGTCATATTTGCACTCAGATTTTCCTGACTCTGGGACTACCATTCTATCTACCCCACAATATATTAATGTTCAATACAACAGTCTTTGTATTGTTTTGCCCATGAAAGTATGATTTTTCTTTACTAGTGATAGTAAGTAAGCTATTAAAAAGTCTTTTCATACTCCAACTTAAAGAAGCATATGCCACACTGAAGAGGAATTAACAACAATCCATCCAGCTGCTGAGCCCCTCTGAAAGTTTTTATTTTCTGAGAATAAATTGGGCTATTCCACAGCAACATTTTTGACTGCATTTTATCTTCACTTTAATGTTAATGATTGTTTCATAGTATTCTTGAATAACATTTGGTGCACTTGACTTTCCTGCACCTACAGTTGCTGTAATCTCTAACAGTCATTGAAGTGTGCTCTTTATAAGCTTTCTCTTTTTGCATGTATCCTTAGAGTGACTCTCATTCTTAAAAATAACAGAATTAAAACATGATAAAAGAGAAAAATGAAGCACATGTGTATAACAGACAAATCAATGAACCAACAAACAAACATTTATTAAACACATGTGGCAAGTACCATTGGAAGTATAAAATCAGTCAGTAGTTCTCAAGAAGCTTACATTATAGTAGAGGAAACAGTATGAAAATAATCAGATTCATTACAGAGCAGACAGAAGCCTAGTCTTCAACAGTAATGCTCTGGCTGCTGAGGAAACCAGAAAAGGCCCATTGCAGCAAGGGATGTTTAAGTCACTGCTTTGTCTTTTAAGATTGTCAGAGGCTGGGGTGGCTAGGTGGCGCAGTGAGTAGAGTGCCGGCCCCGGAGCCAGAAGGACCTGAGTTCGGTTCCGGCCTCAGCCACTTAACACACACACCAAAAAAAAAAAAAACCTAGCCGTGTAACCTTGGGCAAGTTACTTAACCCCAATTGCCCTCCAAAAAGCAAAAAAAAAAAAAAAAGATTGTCAGAGGCCAAGCTCAGAAGGACAAGAGCAAAAGGAGGTATGTGCCAAGTTTTCTGGGAGTCCAAAAGTCCAGTCAGGAAGCTAGAAGTAGCAGTAAGAGGACATGGAACTAGAATTGGATAGAGAGGGCCAGAAATTTCTCTTCAAAAGGCAACAGGTATTCACATCTAAGCTTAGCTGACACTCTAGTTGACTAGTGGCCCAAGGGAAGCTAGTCTTCCAAGGAGAGGTAACACTGTTGGGACCTCCTACCATGAGGGGCCCAGAGCCTTCCATCTTGGGACAGATACTCAATTATCCCAAGCTTTCAATACCTTCAGGGTCTGCCAGCGTCTGGAGTTGCTTCACCTGCCTCTGGTAGGGGCCAGAGATATGCTGGCACTTGAGTAGGTTTCATTCCAAAGTAGGTTTCATCCCAAAGTGTTCACTGTAGCTTTCTAGACTCATTACACAGCCTCTCATCTTGGAACAGGCACTGGCATGGCACTATATTGGTTGCCATTCTGCTTTAAAAGAGGCACTAATATGGTCCAGGATCTTGTAACCTCCTGTCTCAGAGCAAGTGCTAGAATATAGTGATTGCCTTAAGAAAATATTTAAGAAGCAAATGGAGGTGGTTGGCCTTCCATGTCAGGGCATGAATTATAATACCTGAAGTCACATGGCCTCCTGACTCAAAGTAGACACTGGTCCTTGGTTGCCTTTGAAAGCTGGTCTTTGGGGCAAGAGGTGGCAATATTGTAGGGTCACTACCTTTCACAGAAAATACAACAGTGATCTGCATTACCACTGGAAACCTATATTCAGGGGGCAGAAATTGGCCATGTCTTCTGGCCTCCCACCCTGACAGGTGTTAGAGTGGCTCACATTGCCAGCACTCAACTGATAAAGTGTCTGGTAGAGGAAAGGGGGAGAACATGAACTCAGTTTAGTTTCATCTGGTTAAAATCATATATTTGATCTCAGCCTAGCACGAGTAGAAGTGCATGCATATGACTGTCTACATCACAAAATGTATCAATATCAAAACCATTCGTTTTCTCAAATAATATACCCCCCACCACTAGATGCCCGTACAGTATCTGTGGCATGTGTATTCTACTATTTTACAATGAATATTGTTAAAGGATAGCAACAATAATTATATTTACAAGCATTCACATGTAAATAATTCAAGGACCTGTACTTTCAGGGATGTGATGATTCACTTCATAAAAAAGAGCTCAATTCATCAACAGCTCAGTAGATTATCTTTGAGAATTGCTGGGGCTGAAAAATTCACTAGTTTATAGCCAAACTGGTGACAGATGTTTTCAGATTTAGCCAGATATCTTTTTTTGTCAAGACACAAAAACTAAACATGAAAAAAGTAAAACCAACAGATTTACTCTTTAAAATATATAAAATATTCAACTGAAAAAATTGATTCACTGAAAATGAAAGAGTTTGTTATAAGTTTGACTAATACTTCCCATTTAGATACCTTTATTGGCTAGTAGATGGAGATATCTGTCAGGGATCCAGGTAGAAAAATAAACTCTAGACACATATATCCCCTTCTATAGTGGAAGACCTTTGTAAACTTAGTTACAGAATATCTTAGTTTTATATAGAACTAGAAATGTCATGGATTAAGTTTTGTGCTCTGAAATATAATGACTACATTTTGCCTGATAAAACTGTTAGCCAAGAAGGCAGATGCTAGTTTGTTCATAAATGGCAGTTTTATAAGACTTTCCACTGTGTGGGGACTACATAAATGTTGATGTTTTTTTGGAGAAATGTGGAACTTCACTATACTCTACTAATCACCTTGGGAGTTGGGAGCACCCATTTAACCATATTCACTGTATTAAAAAATCCACTCACAAAACCAAATGTTACTCTTGCAAGTACTTGTTTGTTGACCTAATAGATGGAGGACTACAACAACAAAACAAAAATATTCTGGAGAATTTCACAAATAAACTCTATCAGGAATGGTTCTATTAGAACTGAAACATTTTTATACTTAAACTATTGCTCACAATCATACATATATAAATTAACCTCTGATAAACATCTTTTAATAGAAACAACTATGCCAAATGCATATAATCTCCAAAATATGAGGAATGAAAAGGTGTTTTCTTAATATAGTACCCTAGTGGTGCTATATTAAATCAAAACCATATGAAAACAGGCTTAGGCCCTTATCATCTGTAATGTTGTTTCTGCCATTGTGGTTGCCCACAAAATACTTTCAGGGACCCTACAAAAGATGATCTTATATTTCAATGTTTTTATTGTTAATGTTAGTTCACAGAATACTAAATACATATATAGTTAATAGTTTGCATTGATACAGTAATTCAAGGTTTGCAAAGTACTTTATAATTATTACTTCATTTGAGCCTTACAACAACCCTAGAGAGGTGGTGCTATTATTATCCATTCTATCCACAGAAGTCAGATAACTTGCCCAACTTTTTTTTTTTTTTGCCTCAGTTTTGCCTTAGTTCCTCATCTGTAACATGATCTATTGAAGGAAATGGGCAAACCACTCTAGTATCTTTGCCAAGAAAACTTCAAAAGGGGTCGTGGAGAACTCAACACAGCTAAAATGACTCAACAGCCACAACAACAAACAACTTTCAGACTCCAGAGTCAGCATTCTAATAACTTTGCCAGTGCAATTGATAAGAACTTGTCCCAAGACTATTTCTATCTGAATTCTACCAAACAGATGAGTCGACCAAGACATTACTAATATCCAAAGTGTTTTGTTAGAGTCCTCTGTAAGCACATTCTATGATATGTATCTAGTATACAATCCCTTCTCTAAATAATTTTTTAATTAATTAAATTTCAATTCAATTCAAATGTCTGTATGTAGTACGTAGTTATGTTCCATGTAGTAAATGTTTCATACCCTCCCGGTACTATGCTGAGATTTAGAGATGCAACGACAAAAATGAAAATAATTCCTGCTCCCAAGGAGCTTACTTTCTTCTGGAATGCAAATTTTCCCTAGAAATAATGGCCATTAACAGCATTACATATTACAAAAGATAGAGACTGATATGTGAAAGCATCAAAACATAAGTCATAGGAGCCAGCAAAAGAAAGGTAGATAGAGAATATAGGTCAGTAGTAGGTTACACGTATCCCTAGAAAGGCTTGTTCTGAGAGCCTCAGCATTTCTAGATGAGTGTAGCAAGATGAGTATGCAAGGGGCCCAGTCAAACTTTATACTTGAGATCTGCCATCATAAACTGGGGGGACAGAATATTTCATTCTATTATAGTACTGTTACAGTTGACTTTTGCAATCAGCTGAAACTATATTATTTTGCTAACTGCAAAAGGGCCAAGAGATCCAAGGGAGGACAGCCAACCTAGAAAACATGAGTATGAAGAATCAAAAGTTTTGACTTTTCAAGAGGCTCAGAGATAAGATTTAGCTCATGAGAAGGCCTTCCCAATCCACTTTGCCACAAAAGCTCTTTCCCTTCCCACATGGTCATAGAGAGTCATAGTGAGTCATAGTTATATACTTACCCATTTGCATGTTGCACCCAGTAGTAAAATGTAAGCTCCTTGAGGGCAGGAATTGTTTTCTTTTTGTTTCTGTATTCCTAGTACTGAGTACAGTGACACGTTTAATTTAATCTGTACTTTTGATATGTTTTATATTATATATTTGTTTTATATAACTTTATGTATTTTATATATATACTAAATTTAATGTATACTTTTAAGAAAAACTGCACATAAAAAAAGCCCAAGGTTTCGATAAAAAAAAAAGGGGGGGCCAAGAGTTTCTAGAAGTAATTTGTTTCAAAGTGTAGTAGGTATTTAATTTATTTTGGAAATTCAAAAGCAGTGTAGTCAGAGAGCTTGACAAGGCAATTTGATGACACAATTCAATGACTACCTTTGATACTATTGTTATGTTTAAATTTTTTCTTCTTTTGATTCTAAAATCCCAGTTTTTTGGAGATTTGATTTATCAAATAATCAATAAGCATTTATTAAGCACTTACTATGTGCCAGGCACTCTGTGAATAAAAATTAATTTAGGAAATTGCTAATTTGAAAAGACTCTGCTTTCTGAATATTTTAAAGACATAAAACATGTAAAAGGTATTTACTTGTGAAATTGCTATCTCTTCATGTTTTTATTTTCTCCACTGCCTCACTTTCCTTTTGCTGTATCCCTTGCTTCTGTGTGTTGAAGCTTATGAAGACATAGATTAGAAAAAAATAAATAAAAGAATATAGCTATGTTTTACTATCCCCCACAATTGCTATCTTATTTTTGATTAATTTGCATACATTCATTTATTAACTTGATATTTATGCTTTATGTATTTATGTATATTGTCTCCCTCACTATATATGTACATATATTCAAATTTGTATTAATTGTCTCCCTCACCCTCCACACACACACCACACACACACACACACACACACACACACACACACACAGTCTCTCTTATATTGTATTATAAGTTTCTCACCAGTAGAGATTGTTTCAATCTTCATCCTTTTAACCTAAGTACTTCAGACAGAGCCTTAAGTAGGTACTTAATAAATGCTTCTTGGTTGACTAATTGGTCATTAATGGTTCTTCCAATCTCCAACTTTTTATTAAAGGGGAATCTTGACAAATCAAAATCAATACAGCTTCACTGAAGATATACTTTGTGTACTATACTAACATATTTGAAATCAGACAATGGGTTAATGTAAATTTTTTAAAGCCCAAGCTAATTTTGTGGACCACAGAAATAAGAAGAGAACCATAGAATGCTAAAAGTAGGAATAAAATAACCTATTTGTGGTCATTGTGGGAAAAGAAAGCTACCCCACTCAAATGTTAAAAATTAATTTGCATGTGTACCTTTCCACCAAAATCCTACTCCAATGTCTCTTCCTGGCATAGAAGTGGGCCTGGGTTCTCTAAGATTGCCCATGGAGAACAAGTTTTGGTAGGTCCTATGAAGCTGAAAAATTGTCTTCACTAAAAAGATATCTGGCTAAATTTGAAAACATCTGTTACCAGTTAGGCTATAGACTAGTGAATTTTTCAGCCCCAGCAAGTCTTAAAGACAATCTACTGAGTTGTTGATGAATTGAGGTCTTCCTTTTTAATGAAGTAAATCTTCACATCAGTGAAAGTGCAGGTCCTTGAAGTACTAACATAAGTACTGCTGCTATGCTTTTTCTTTTAGAAATCATTGAAATGGGGCGACTAGGTTCCGAAGTGAGTAAGAGCACCGGCCTCAGAGTTGGGATGACCCGGGATTGAATCCGGCCTCAGAAAACTAGCACCCAAACATAAATAATGACTAGCCATGTAACCTTGAACAAGCTACTTAACCCCAATAGCTTTAAAAAGAAAAGAAATTATTAAAATGATTTCTGTCTGTAAACATTCCTTAACTTTTCAGACATCAAACTGTGGCTAACTTTAGTAAGAAGTTAATAATTAACTTACCCACCATGGGGAAAAACAAATCATCAAATCAAAGTGATGGGTTATTGCTGTAGATATCAACACCTGGCCAGGAGATAGGTTTTATATCTAATTAATAACTTAGGTTACCCTGGACTGAATAAGAAAAATGACAGGAACTAGGAAAATATCAGGGCTGGGAACCTGAATCATCAGAAATTTTAATAGTTATTCGAAGTTGCATTTTACAGAGGAGGCAACTGAGGCCAAATAAGGCAAAGTCATTTGCCCAAGGACACATATAGTAAGTAGTAGAACTGGGATTCAAAATTCAAGTCTTTTTTCCCCTTAAATTTATTTATTTACTTCTAGCTTACAACATTCAGTTCTCCAATCTCTAGATCCAAATTTTCTCTCCCTTCCAATCCTACCATCTCCCCCCCTCCATGGTGGCATGCGATCTGATATAGGTTCTACAAATACTTTTGCATTAAACATTAGTCAAGTTGTAAAGAAGGATTATAACCAGTGGAGTGGACAAGAAAGAAGGAATGATACAAAACAAAACACAAAAGAGAAAAGGCAAGTAGTTTGCTTCATTCTGCATTCAGACTCTGTAGTTCTTTCCTTGGATGTGGATATCCCTTTCCACCATGAGTCTTTTGGGGTTGTCTTAACATCTTGCATTGCTGAGAAAAGTCCAGTCTATCAAAGTTAGTCATCACAGATACGATGTGTCTGTCGTTGCCTACAAAGTTCTCCTGGTTCTGCTCTCCACACTCAGCATCAGTTTATACAATTCTCTCCAGGTTATTATGAAGTTTGTCTGCTCCTCATTTCTTATACCACAAGAGTATTCCATTACATCCACATACCACAACTTGTTTAGTCATTCCTCAATTGATGGGCATCCCCTTGATTTCTAATTCTTTGCCACCACAAAAAGAGCTGCTATAAATACATAATTCAAGTCTTTCGTCTAATAATCTGACACATAGTCCATTTATACACTTTCTACAGAAGCAGATTAATCTTATAATTATCACCTTTCTCTCTAATCTTTAGTCACTCCCAATCTATTGCCTTGTTTCTGTTTATAAACATTTCCAATGCATTCTTATCCTTTGAAATATTCTTCCATCTTTCCATCCTCTCAAATTATCACTTTATATCTTTCTTCCCTATCATAGCTTAACTCCTAGAAAAAATGCTTTCTACACTGATTACCTGCACTTCCTCGCATCGTATATGCTTCTCAACTCCTTGCTTCCAACCTCATTGTTCTTTCCCAAGTTAGCAGTAATCTCTTACTTTCCAAATCTGATGGCCTTTTCTACACAATCATCCTTGTTGACCTCTTTGCAGCATTTGACACTCTCCCCTGGATATTTAATATATGTGATAGCACTTCCTCCTCCTTCTCCACCTCCACCACAACCATCACCTCCACCACCATCACCTCCTCTTTCATTTCTATGTGTCAAAGTTTCCTTTGTCAAAGCATCATCCATATCCTACTCTGTAATCACTGGTGTACATCCTAAGGCTCTATGCTATCTTTTCTTTCTCTATAAAATCTCTCAATGACTTTTCATCTCTGATGAGATCAATTAGCATCTCTATATAGATGACTCCCAGATCTCTATAGTCCATTCTTATGCTGTTTTCTGAACTCCACTCTCAGTCATCAAACTATCTATTAGGCATTTTCCACTAGATATCCTTTAGGCATATCAAACAGAATATGTCTCAAACCAAAGTCACTATCTTTTCCTACAAAACCAACACCTCTTTTGACTTTTACCAATTTCTGTTGATGGCATTACTATTGTGCAAGTCTTAACAGTTTCACAACTCAGTTCCTCCTTCTTCCTCACCCCCTCCCATAACCAATTATTTGTCATTCCTCACAGAGTCTGCCTCTATAACATGTCTCATCCATCCGCTTCTCTCCACTCACACAATCAGCACCCTCATTCAGTCCCTCACAATTCCCTGGATTATTACAATATCATCAGAACTTATCTCCCTACCTTAAAGCCTCTCCCCAATTAAATCCATCTTCCACATAGCTACCAAAGTACCTTTCTAAAGCTTAAGGTTGCAAAGAAATTTTCAATAAATTCTAGTCACTTCCTATTACCTCTAGGATCAAATACAAGCATTTCAATTCCTTTACAACCTAGCTTCAACCTACCTTTCCAGGTTTGTTATTCTTTACTCCCGTGGACTGCTTGCTATTACTCACATCCAATAGAGGATCATAGATCTAGAGCCGGAAAAGACCTCAGAGGTCCTCTAATCCAAGTCTCTCCCTTCACATATTAGGGAACTGAGGCCCTAGGAGATTGGGTGATTTCCCAAAGGTTACATACAGCATTAGAGAGAGCATTTGAACCCAGCTTCTCTAACTCCAGAACCAATTTTCCTTCCATTTTTCAGTGCTGTTTCTCCAATATGATCTACCATCTTGGAAATTTTGCATGGACTAATCCCCATATCTAGAATGCATTCCTTCCTTACTTCAGTCACTTAAAATTCCTAGTTTCCACCAAAGCTCACTTAAAATATGCCCACTTACATAAGATCTTTCCTGTTTCCATAAGTTGCTATTGCATCCTCCACTCCCCAAACACCTTGACTTATAAACCTAGGGGTTGATATTTTAGGGATGTGGTCCGAAAAGGCAGCCCTAAAAGTCCCCAAATTCATAGTAATTCTTCTCTTAGAAGTGTAATTATGAAACATATGAATGACTTGTGATGAAGCCTGAGTTAAAAACAAAAACTCTTTAACTCATTTTAACCCCCAGGTTGGGGGGTTAAAGTGCTAAGTCAGTTCATTCTTTTCTGTGCTGATTTCAGAGTTGTTCCATAGTTTTGTGCCACTAACAAAGGGACACAAAAAAATGCAAAGGAGAGAGCCAGCCACAATTTTTTATGAGAAATAATATTGGATTAACCTAATATGGTTTTTAAAATACAATTAATGGATATAATAAAAAGGAAAGAAAAATAGCCAGTTGAACTCATTTGAAGTGAAGTGGGGTCAAGAGAGTAGAATTAAATGTATCAATTCCTCCTTTTTAAACTTCAAGCTTCATCTACCTAAGGGAACACCTACAATGAAAAACAGTCTTAATGCTTCACCACTTATCCCTGTAGTTTTTACCTCTTGGATTCCTCCTCCCCACATAGAAATGAAAGAGGAGGTAGTGGTGGTGGGGTTGGTGGTAGGGTTGGTGGTAGTGGTGATGGTGGTGGTGATGATCGTGGGGGTGGTACAGGAGGAGGAGGAGGAGGAGGAGGAGGAGGAGGAAGTGCCATCATATGTATTAAGTATCCAAGGCAGAGTATCCAAACTCCCAATACGGTGAAAAACTCTGTTCTCCAGTCCTAATCTTAGCTTCCTCTCTTCCCATGCTGGAAAGAAATACAATTCCCAGTTTCTTTATTGACTTAGGCTTCCTTGGAAGGTGGCCAAGACTTGCTTATTTTACCTATATTTTATATGAGAGAGGTAGCACAGCATAGTGGATAGAGAACTGGGCTCTGAGTCAGCAATGGATGAATGAATAAATGAATGAATGAAAAGACATTTATTAAGCACTTGCTTTGTGCAAAGCACTATGCTAATCTCCAAAGACACAAATAGGAATGTTTGACAATCTCTGTTCTCAAGGAGCTCATATTCTCAAAGAGGAAGATAACACATACTAGATTTTAGTTGCAATTCAGATGGAAAGGCCCAGTAATTCTTGAATTGGATTTGGCAAAGAAGTTGGCAATGTATCTTCTGCAGTGCAATTTTTATTGATAAAATTATATTAGTGGGGTTTTTTGTTTCTGTTTTGGTTTTGGTTTGGTTTGCTTTTTTACAGCAAACCATTTGACAGTGACAAGGATTTTGGAGTTGACAACTTTCTTTTGGGGGCCTTGAATAGCAACTAAGGAGGCAGAGACTGAAGAGGCAGTTACCAGAGTGTACCACCATCTTGGTTGCTTTCCTGGACAATGGATTTGATGGCAGGCTAGAGGAAAGTGGGTGAGTTATGGCAGGAAGAGTACTGCTATTCAGAGTTCTTGGATTTACCTGCCCAATAGTGGCAGTTGGGATTGGTGGTGAAAAGGATATTGAGTCCGTTTTCCACAAAGATGGGTTGCCTTTGGTGATGAATGTGGGGAGGTCAGACTGGAAATAAGAGTGGTAATCTGGGGGTCTCCATGTATGAGGATTTTGGGAACAGGTTCTTAGACTCTCTCTACCTGAGAGGGGCGGTGGTGGTTGAGGTGTTGGTGGAGTGTTGACCTGGATTCAACACACCTATCTCTAGCACATATTTGTGGAGCAGTTCTGGGCAAGTCACTTAATCTCTTGGTGGCCCAAGGCAATTTTGTATGACCATAAACCGAAGAGCAGGTACTCACCTGCACTAAGAAAGGGTCCTCACTGGAAGTTCCTTTAGCAGTGAAATCATAAATCTGGTCCACTATTCCAAAAATAGTTTATAGAAAGCAATGAAGAGAAGTGGTATGTAAACAGACAGAGAGTGGTTATGTTGCCTATATATTGTGGGTTGTTCCTCCTACAGAATGTAAGCTCAGTGAAGGCAGGGACTACTTTATTTATGTCTTTGTATTCATAGGTCCTAGCACATAAAAGTCATTTAATAAAAACTTGCTAATTGATTACACTGCTCTGCCTCCTTAGACTCAGGTTGAGTATATTGGCAGCAGTTAGGTCCTATAGAAGAATCTATATCAGAGGGGACTATCACATTTAAATCACTAATTAGTTAATGAAATGAAATGTGCGATTTTTTTTATTTATCCAGGCATCTTGAAAACTGGTTCTAACAATTTGTTATTCAGTCATTTCAGTTGTATCGAACTCTCATGACCTTATTTCAGGGATTTCTTGGAAAAGATACTGGAGTGCTTTGCCATTTCCTCCTCTTGTCATTTTACAAAATGAGGGAAACAGGATTAAGTGACTTGCCCAGGGTCACACAATTGGTAAGTGTCAGAGGCTGGATTTGAGCTCAGGTCCTTTTGACTCCAGGTACAGTGGTCTATCTACTATACCACCTAGCTGCCCTCTAACTGAATAGAATATACTATTTAGAGGACAAATTTCTCACAGACTTCTGATCTGACCAAAAGTAATAACTTTAGGATATGGGGCATAAGAGTACTACCATTATACACAGGCAAACAGGGTCCCCAGTTAGGGCTGTATTCCTCAGGGGGTGCCCACTTTGGAGGGCCCTGCTCATTATAGTCATAAAGATTTTTTTTTTGGCTTTTTGGAGGGCAATTGGGGTTAAGTAACTTGCCCAAGGTCACATGGCTAGGTTTTTGTTTGTGTGTGTTAAGTGTCTGAGGTCGTATCTGAACTCAGGTCCTTCTGACTCCAGGGCTGATGCTCTACTCACTGCACCACCTAGCTGCCCCCTAGTCATAAACATTATTAAGAAAAATGAAAAACAGAACAAACTAAAATGATTATGAATGATATACATAGCCAAGTTTATGTTACCATATTTGTATGGGATTTACTGCATGGTTTATGGGAATATCTGAATTTCCTAAATTAAACCAGTCAACTGTCCTGGATTAGACAGGATAGTTTGGGTTCTGATAGCCCCAAATCCCCATATGAGGATATTCTGCATTCATCAGATATATTCCACTTGCCCCCACATTTTCATCAATTCATTGAAGTGCTCATAGATTCATTGTTCATTGTTAACTGTCATGAGTCACTTGAAAGTACAACATATCCTATTGACTGAATACATTGTCGCAGATGTTAAATCCAATAATAATATAAATGCACATACAATGAAGTGTGGGCAAGCAAACTATTCATTGTTAAAAGATACTACTTTATAAGAAAATTGTAATGTGACTGCTGATGCTATGCTAGCAATTGCAAACTTGTAGTAGAGACAATGTCGTGGTGATATTCCAGTTTTTTTTTTTTATCTGAAGCAAATAAAACATTCATGCTGAATTTAAGGATTTTCTCTTGATGTCTCATATATGTTTCCAGTTTAAGATGTAACTATATTGCATTTTGAGAATATTAATCTTTTTTTTTTTAAAGCAATTGGGGTTAAGTAACTTGCTCAAGGTTACAAGGCTAGTCATTATTTATGTGTGGGTGCTCATTTTCTGAGGCCGGATTTGATCTCAGGTCATCCCAACTCCGAGGCCGACACTCTTACTCACTGCGCCACCTAGCCGCCCCTTTAGGGCAATTGGGGTTAAGTAACTTGCCCAAGGTCACATGGCTAAGTTTTTATTTGTGTGGGTTAAGTGTCTGAGGCCGGATCCGAACTCAGGTCCTTCTGACTCCAGGGCCGATGCTCTACTCACTGTGCCACCTAGCCGCCCCTGAGAATATTAATCTTTAGCACATTCTCTATGTTCTAAAAAGTTCACTGCTTTGGATGTCTTGTTTTTTCTTCTTAAAATTTCTAGTATGCCCGATATTGGACGTTTAAAAATTCTGTGTCCTTTACCTAAATCCTTAATTTTTCAAGAAACAATCTACTATTTCTTCAAATTCATTTTTTAAAATATACCATAATCGGGGGGGGGCTAGGTGGTACAGTGAGTAAGAGTGCTGGCCCCGGAGTTGGGATGACCTGGGATGGGTTCCGTCCTCAGTACTTAGCACCCACACATAAATAACTAGCTGTGTAACCTTGAGCAAGTTACTTAACCCCAATTGCTTAAAAAAAAAAAAATATATATATATATATATATATACCATAATCACTAATACTATGACTATTGCCATGACAACCAAATTTTAAAATTCTCCAGTCTAAAGAAGGGATAGATTGGCACCTGTCATCAAAAATGTGCAGCTACACCAACTCATTATATTTTATAGGATGGCATCTTCTCTTACATAATGTTATGTTAGAGGCTAGATAGGTTGTGTTTAGACTAGAATGTTTTAATTCAGTACTTATCATTTTCATATGTGCTTAAACAGTCAGAAATGACAGGAGAAAATAAATGATATAGTGCATTTTTAATTTGAAAATACTTATGTAAGTTAAAGTTAATGATTGAAATGCAACACTTGATTTTATTTTTAAAATGATAATTTTATATATTTGATACAAAGTAATTATGATTTTAATTTCAGAAGAGATAGTTCTTATAATGGAAGTTTCAAAACCAGGGCATTATAAAATGTAAAGACAATATCAATATGCCATTCTTCAGTTTACTGGTACTGCCAACATAAAATATAATATTAAAAATAACAATTTAAACTTCAGTGTAAGATGCAACAAAATATCTTTTAAATTATCTATTTCATGGGGGGAAAATATTTTCAGTGCTCTTTTCATGCAAAATGCATCTAAACAAACTTTTGCTCCATGTTAAAATGTTTATTTGTTGTGTTTTTGCAAGAAGGGCAACATTTTCAGTTTTTCTTACAATGTGGGTTATTGGGGAGTGACAGAAGACCATCTGACATATTTTAGCTTGGGGTAATCATCTATCAAATGATTCTGAAAATACTTCCTGAAAATTTAGCTATAGCTATTTGTAGCATACTGAGGGGGCAATCCCTCAATAAGGAGTAAGGTGAACCCTTATGATGTAAACTGTAATCTTGAAATATCAGAGAATGAGTGTTGTGAATAGCCAGGAGGATGGGTGGGGCAATTCTCTGTAACCTTCTATGATCACACATAAGCACAGAATGATAATGCAAATTGTCACAGAGGCTATAATAGTAATCAATATTAGACAGCCATTTTATCTCTGTAAAATTTAGTGTTTTAAATCTCAATACTTCTTATGAAAAGGTTACTGTTATAAACTAATTATTCTACATCTTCATCAATAAATCAGTACACCTCAAATGGGTCTATGAATTTTGCAATACATATTCAATCAAATCATTTATATAGACAGGAGCCTCTCAAAAGATATTTGCCAAAGATTCCATATTGGCTAAGGCTGGCCATGTAGTACAACATCTCTGAAACTAATCCCAAAGCTTTTCTGTAAAGAAAGTTGTTCTTGCTTTTGAAAAGTAGTTGTTGTCTATTGAAGAGTAGATGAGTATAGTCATACTTGAAATGTTTTAGGTATATATACCATATATATATATATATATATATATATATATATATATATATATGTGTATATATATATATATATATATATATATATATATATATATATATATATATATATATATATATATATAGGATAAGGTAAATAAGTTGTTAAATTTTTAATAAAGAATTGAATTCGCTTAAGGAAGAAGGTTTACACTTATAGATTCTGGAGATCACATTTGCTAGAAGAGAATCAAATTGGTAGAGTAGAAAGAACTTTGGATTAGAGTCATTAGATGTATAGTAGTGTTTAATTGTTTGGGACAAGTAATAAATTTAACATGGCTTCACAAATTTTTTTTAACTTTTCGCATTAACTATTTCTGCCTTTTTAAAATTTGTTTACTTTTATCCCCCTGATACCTGGTCAGTTTTCATAAAGGTTCCATGTGGTGTTAAGAAATACTGATACAAAGATGGTGGAGTAGAAAGAGCTCGTCCAAGCCACTCTGCCCCCAGATTCCCCCCAAACTATGTAAAAGGGGACTGTGAACAACTTCTGGAGCCCCAGCACCCACAGAACGACACAGAGAAGCTAACCTCCCACTGAGGACAGCCCAGCAGCCCTGCAGGAAGGACCAGCGCAACTGTCTGGGACCTGGCAGCGCACAGCACGAAGAGCGCAGGAGCCGAGCCAAACCCAGGTCCCCGTGAGCCGAGGTTTTAGCCCCAGGGCGGCAGGGCCAGGAGCCGGCTGGAGGAACCCCAGAACACCAGGAGCTGTGGCGACTCCAGAATTATCAACATAGACATGCCTAGGACAAAGTAAGAGGTTAGTGTCCTATGGACTTTGGGACCTGTATTTGGGGGAATGCGTCGGCTCCCTCCCCTGGGGGCTAGAAGCCGCTGAGGAGACACGCCATTTTGTAGTTTTCAGAGGCAGCTCGGGCTCCCAGCCTACAAATCGTGGGGAGATCCAGCGATCAGTCTTGGGGGTAATCGCTCTTGCTTTAACCTCCCTGGATCTGGATTGTGATCTAGGGTGGAAGTCGTGGGTGGGTTTACAGCTTGCCAGAAACGGAAGTTGCCCCCCACACGTTCGGGACGAAAATTCCTCTAGCTGGCCTTAAAGCCATAGTGTGGCAACAAGCCCAAAAGTCAAGCAATTAAGTGGCAACATGCCAAGGCAAAGGAAACAGAAAAATGCAACCCTAGACTCCTATTTTGGGGGCATAGAGCGGGAAAAGGACTGTGAGGTCAGAAGTCCTGCTCCAAAAGCCCCAGGGGAAAACATGAGCGGGTTGCAGGCCATAGAGGACCTTAAGAAGGACTTTAAAAATCAAATAAGAGAAGTGGAGGAAAAATTGGAAAGAGAAATGAGAAGGATGCAGGAAAAGTATGAAATGAGGTCAACAGCCTGACTGAGGAAAACAACACCTTAAAAAATAGACTAACTCAAATGGCAAAGGAGGCCCAAAAGGGCAATGAGGAGAAGAATGCCTTAAAAAGTCGAATTTGCCAGATGGAAAAAGAATCTCAAAAGTTCACTGAGGAGATTCATTCCTTCAGAGTTAGACTGGAGCAAATGGAAAGCTAATGACTTTATGAGAAATCAAGAGGCTGTTAAGCAGATCCAAACAAATGAAAGATTAGAAGGCAATGTGAAATATCTCATGGGAAAAACCACTGACCTGGAAAATTGATCCAGGAGAGACAATTTAAAAATTATTGGACTACCTGAAAGCCATGATCAAAGAAAGAACCTAGAAATCACCCTTCAAGAAATTCTCAAGGAAACTGCCCTGATGTTTTAGATCCAGAGGGCAAAATAGAGGTTGAAAGAATCCACAGATCACCTCCTGAAAAAGATCCCAAAAAGAAAACTCCCAGGAATTTTATAGCCAGGTTCCAGAATCCCCAGATCAAGGAAAAAATACTACAAGCAGCCAGGAAGAAATAATTTCAATATTGTGGGAACACAATCAGAATAGCCCAGCACCTGGCAGCTTCTACACTGAGGGATTGAAGGGCATGGAATATGATATTCCAGAGGGCAAAAAAACTAGGAATGAACCCAAGGGTCACCTACCCAGCAAAACTGAGTATTTTGTTTCAGGGGAAAATATGGTCATTCAGTGGAATAGAGGACTTTCAAGCATTCTTGAGGAAAAAACCAGAATTGAATAGAAAATTTGACATCCAGACAGAAGAAGGAAGAGATACCTGAGAAGGTAATCAGGGAAAAGAAATCAAAAGGAACTTATCAAAGTTGAACTATTTACATTCCTATATGGAAAAGCAATAACTGTGACTGATGATATCTTTCTCACTATGAAAATAATAGAAGAAGAGGGTGTGGTCATATGAATACATATGTGAATGTGTGTGTATATGGTTACAGCTATATATGGATAGAGGGCATAGGTTGAATTTGTTGGGAAGGGAGAATACTCAAGGGATGAAATTATGAGGTGAGAGAGGAAAGTGGCAAGAGGAGATGGGAGAGACAGGGTAGTGTAAACTATCCCATGCAGAAGAAGCAAGGGGAAGTGGTTGCAAAAGAGGGGGAGAATAAGGAAGGCTAAAAAGGCAAAACCACATTCAAATTGAATTTGGTTCAGGGAGAAAATGACATACATACTAAATGGGATATCTCAACCTGCAGCAGGATAGGGGGAAGGGGGATGAGAGGAGCGATGATGGATGGGAGGGCATCCTTGGGGTGAGGGGAGGTTGGAAGTACCCACTATAGAAGAGGGACAGGATCATGTAGGGAATGGACCAGGTGGGGGGTGGGATGAGTGGGAGGGAATTATAAGCAGCCTTGTATAATATATCTACTATGATAATGTTTTGCATAGCTAGACATGTACAACATATACGGAATTACTTATCTCCCAAGAGGGAATGGGTGACAAGGGAGGAAGGAAATGGATCTGAAATTCGAGGTCTTAACATTAAATGTTTCAAATATATATAAATACTATTATTAATACTCTTTGCTTGTAATTGGGAGATAAGATGTGCAGGCATTGGGACACAAAGATTCACCTTCCTCTAATGGAAAAGTCGATGGGGGTATGGGAGAAGGTATGGGAGAGAGCAGATTGGAGGAAGCGATATCTTGTGGAACTACTATTCTGGGAGGTTGGGTAGGGGAATAATGGGGGGAAAATGATTGTAACTCAAAATCTGGTGGAAATGAATGATGTAAAACAGAAATTAATAAAGCATTTGTTTAAAAAATTTTAAAAAAAAGAAATACTGATACTCTTTTGTAATCTCACTTAGGTGATGTCGTAGGTCTTTTAAACCCTAGTTTCTCCAATAATTTTTCATGTTCTGCGCTGTTGTCATTGTCGCTGCTTTTCAAAGAAAGGATATTACTCCAAAGAAATGTACAAAAGATATGTAGTTTATGAAGAATACAGTTAAGTGACTGTTAGAGATATTGCAGCAACTATTTATGTGGGAAAGTTAAATGGGTCAGTGACAATTCATCCCAGAATAAAGCCAGATCAGTCACATTCAAATGACAAGAGATTTTCAGTAAAAAAAAAATTAAAAATAAAAAAAACTATGGATTGAGAAGTAATTGCTTTATACTATTATAACTAATAGAAAAGAAAAGAGGGAGTTGGCAGCTAGCAGAGTTTTTCTTAATTTCTTTGTAATGCAGCATAGATTTCTTTAAGTTGTAAGAACAACAAAAATTTAAGTAAAAACAAACAAACTGCTAATCCTTACTATGGAAGGAGAGAGGTTTGACAGGGGAGTGACAATAAAAAGGCTGGAACACTAAAGATTGCAAAAGGTCATTTTTCTTCACTTAAAGGTTATATGCTGACAACAGAATTTCAGGTAAGCCTGTAAGATCTAGACATCTTCATCAAAATGCAAAACCTTCACTGAAAAGAACAAAACACATTTGGAGGATTTTTTCCTAATTTCTAGTGGGCCTAGAAGTTTTGTTTCATTGGGGAAATGATGAATTCTTATAGATATGATAGTGTACCTAGAAGTAGCATTGTTCTAAAAACAAAAAATTCCCAAATGTAGAGGGAATATTATAATGTGTCCTTATACCACACCATACATCACAAAAATATTAAGAAGTTTACTCAAAAGATGTAAACTGATGTGCTTCAGTGGTTTGGGAATTCACCTTTTTGAAACCCCCATAGTAAGCTTACAGGCTATACTCAAGGTTAGACTTGGGGAAATAGACTGTTCATCAAGGGTACATTTAATATCAATTGTGGTAAAAGTATGGTTTCATGCTAAATTAAAGAATATGCATCAAAACCTGGTGAAATAGATGCCAAAATAGTATCTTAAAATGAAGATATTTTAAATATTAAAAATTTTAAAGATATAAAAGGTATACAGTTTATTGTATAAATCAACAAATTTGCTTGTCTTACTTTGTCCCACCAATTTAGGTTGAGTTCCTGGCTCTTTGACTTCATACCTGAGTGATGAGGGACAATTCAACAAGAATCACTATGTTAAAAGGTATGCATTAGGTGCAGGAGTAAGGTGGGGCAGAGGGAAACAAAAAGAAAATTTTAAAAATGAGACAGTCTGTGGCCTCAAAAAACACATATTCTAGTGAGGGGAAGATGGAAATAATTTTACAGTCAATAGTTTATTTAAACAGATTTGTGGGAACTGTTTGAATTGTATGTAGCCCCTTCTGAATTGCATCCTTTTTAAAAAAAATCTGTCTTGGTATTTGCTTTGATATTTATCCTGACCAGTGACAGTCAGTCAATGATTGAACTCTTCACAGATTGCTAATTTGAAGGTATGATATGTCAAGTAATCTTTGACAACTTGTTGGCTACGCAAATTTGGCTTTTATCTCTGAAATGACTCCCAATTCTCCATGCAATTCTCTTCATTTATTTCCTGGGCTTTTATGTTTTATTTCCAGCTGTGTACTTTATATCTCTCAAAATGAATATCTCAAAGGCATCTCATGCCCACTTTATCTAAAACAGGACTCATCTTTTCCCCTAAACCTACATTTTCCTCATAATTCCCCTATTTCTGTGCAGAACAGGGCTTCTTAAACTTTTCCCACTTGAGACCTCTTTTCCTGTTTCATCAGCATTTGTTGGCATTGCATAGTCTGAGGGCATGCACAGTGCAGAATGAACAGGCTTTGTGCTCAGAACCAAGGCTACAGCAAAGCTACACAATGCAACATGGGCAAGCACAGCCAGAAACACCTCGGATTCATTATGCACTTGGTTTTTAATTAATTTTTGGTCATTGTGTGTTCAGAAACATTTTACTGTTGCCAAATTTTTCACAACCCCAGATGGGTTCATAACCCACAGTTTAACAAGTACTAGAGAATAACACAATTTTCCCAAACATCCAGATTAACAATATAGGACTCTTTGTATAAGCATAGATAGGCCTTTGTATAGTCTTTCTGCCATATCTGAAATGTTTTCCCTTTTTACCACTCTGAATCCTAAGTTGCCATCAACACTGAGCTTCAAAAGGCCTTTCCTGATTTTCACAGTTTCTGGTCCCATCTCCCCTACCTCCTGCGAATCACCTTGTTATTACTTATTTCGAATATATCCCATAATTGTTTTTTCTGTGAATATGTTTCATTCCTCTAGTAGCAAGTAAACCCCTTGAAAAGAGGACTTACATTATTAACAGTGGCTGGTACAAATAGTACTTGATTTTATAAATGTTTTTTGGTAGATTGGTTGACTCATATCTGAAGGAGCTGCTTATCTAGTAAGAATTATGTAATAAACATTACTTAAATTGAGTTAGATGTTTTATTGTGTTATTTGGACGCCATCTATCTTTTTCAGCACTTTCTGTTTTCCTCAAAGAAAGACATGGGGATTCTGAATAGCCAATAAGCCTTTGGCTTCTTCCATCCCTGAGTCTGAAATATCTTTTCCAACAAACTTTTCTGCATCTTCCCCTGTGCTGTATTTCATATTCAAGTGACCAAGCATCAAACTGCATTTAATTTGGAGAATCTCATCAAGTTCTTCACAGATTTTTTTCTTCTGCTTAATTCCCTGTAACAGATGTTGGACTGTAATCTTCAGATGATATGTTCACTTACAGTCATCACGATCACTTTAAAATGATGTGATTAAGTGGCCCATGAAAGTGTTTCTTGAAACCAATCTTTCAACACACAGATGTGGAAGTTATCTGAACAGAGGTGACCAGTGAAAGAGTATGATTAGGTCCATAGACCATGGAAGTGGATGAGATCAACAAGAGAAAGATTATAGACAGAGAAAAAAAGGGTTCAGGATAAAGTTGTGAGGGATGCTCATATATAGGGAGTGTTGGAGCAGCTAGATGCCTCCTGTTGCCACTATTCTCACTGTGTTCTCCATGGCAACAGTTGACTCTAATCAGGGGATAATGGTGGCAATGGCTCTAAAGAAGTTGGGAATAGCAGCTAGACCTGATTAAATGCACAAAGTAAAATATCTGTATTGGAAGTGAAATATTTCCCAATGACTCAGGGAATAGTTCTGAAGCTATTTCAAAGACATAAAGAATCAAAAAGGATGGAAATTATTGCAAGGAATGCTTTTTATCAGAACTAATAACAAAGCGGCAACTAGGAAGCTACAATAGTGACAAGCCACTGTGATTTCTCACATCTATAAAACATGGAAATGATCTATGCTCATAGAACATCCTTGATGAAAACACAATAAGGAAAAATATTGCTTACACAGAGACCATGTCTTTATAGTCACATGGATGATCAAATTCAAGGAACATAAATCCATGTCCTCTCTCACACATTGATTTTTGACTTCCAGATCATATTTGATAGCATGGAGAAAAATGAACCTTAAAGGCAATCCTTATGCAGGAAGGTACCTCACATACTGAAATTACATGAGAAATTTTAGAAAAAAGCATCTAAAGAGATTGCTTTGTTTAATGACCCATTGAGTATTAACAAATTAATAAGGTATTAAGTAGGGAGATATATGTAATGGGAGCATGCCTAGATCTTCTAACACAGAGTCATTCTGTTTTTTGGAGAAGGTATACTCAATCCCCCTATTGTATGGACAGGATTGGCTTCCTTCAGAGCTTGCTAGGTAGCTGAAACAAGCTGTGTCTATTTCTCTTTCCTGAACTGACAAGGTGGAAAGGGGGTTGCCTTCTCTCCTCTTCTATATATCCCGTGTCCTCATGAAATGGGCCTATAGTGTTTATCTTGTTATGTTTCATTTGTCCTTCTCATTTTCTAGGTGCAGGCATTAATCCCTACCAGATCCAGGAGTTGGAACCATGGCAACCTGGGAGATTCTATTCCAGATGATGCAGCTAGCCAGTCTGTAAAGAAAGGTCTGAGAAGTCAGGAGCACCACCCTAGAGCCCAAGGCAATGTTTTCGAGTGGAACTGTGCTCTTTTAAAATTTTAGCTAAGGTGGGGTGGCTAGGTGGTGCAGTGAATAGAACACCTGCCCTGGAGTCAGGAGGACCTGAGTTCAAATTCAGCCTCAGACACTTAATACTTACTAGTCATAAATGGGCAAGTCACTTACCCCAATTGCTCTCCAAAAAGCAAAAACAAAAAAACAAAACAAAGCACAGTGAATAGAGCACCAACCCCGGAGTCAGGAGGACCCAAGTTCAAATTTGACCTCAGACACTTGATATATTTATTAGCTGTGTGACCTTAGGTAAGTCACTTGACCCTAATTACCTTACCTCCCCCCTCCAAAAAATAAAGCTTAGCTAAGCAAATTGCATATTTATTATTATACTTTTGAAGTAAATAATTCTTTGCAAAAGTTAATGTGTCTATTAAGTGGCTAAATGAAACTGAGGTACAAGGGATCACCCCCTACAATTGGAAGAATACCACTGATAGAGGCTAGAGTCATTGGTAGAGACACTTCCAACCTCCCTTAAGGGTATCAGAGAACACTGGGGGAGGATTATGTGTTGTTTACCTGGTCATCAGGCAATGAGAGCCAGAGTGGTCAATATTAGATTTAGCTATACATAATGTAAATATAAATAGATGTTCAACAAATACATATTTTCCAATAGTCAGTGTCTTAAGGTAAAATGAAAGGAAGGTTTCCTATTGCTGACAAGTTTTTGACAGTGGTTTTAATTACATTATGCCATGGAATGTTGAAAATTCTCCTTAGAAAAATACAGTAATGAGAATGACATTGACCCAACTATGCAAATTTTTTAAATGAAGCAAATAAAATGCATATTGTCCATCTTTGGACTTCAATTGTTCAGTTAGAAAGCCTATTACACTAATTCATCAACATGTACTTCTTACATAACTCTTGTTAGAAATCATTTGGTCGGGGAGGCTAGGTGGCGCAGTGAGTAGAGCATTGGCCCTGGAGTCAGAAGGACCTGAGTTCAGATCCAACCTCAGACACTTAACACACACACAAACAAAAACCTAGCCGTGTAACCTTGGGCAAGCTACTTTACCCCAATTGCCCTCCAAAAAGCAAAAAGAAATAGTCACGTCCCAAATCTCTTAATTTGGGGCGGCTAGGTGGCACAGTGAGTAGAGCGTCGGCCCTGGAGTCAGAAGGACCTGAGTTCGGATCCGGCCTCAGACACTTAATGCACACCCAAACGAAAAAACCTAGCCGTGTGACCTTGGGCAAATTACTTAACCCCAATTGCCCTCCAAAAATCGCAAAAATAAAAAAAAAAATCAGATGGTGTCAAATTTAGGGAAGTACACAGTATATTTAACAATCCCCAGCAGTTCACAGGTAAATAGATCGATCCCCCCTTTTTTTTTTTAACAAATGCTTTATTAACTTCTGTTTTACATCATTCATTTCCACCAGATTTTGAGTTACAATCATTTCCCCCCCATTATTCCCCTACCCAACCTCCCAGAATAGTAGTTCCACAAGATATCGCTTCCTCCAATCTGCTCTCTCCCATACCTTCTCCTATACCCCCTTCGACTTTTCCATTAGAGGAAGGTGAATCTTTGTGTCCCAATGCCTGCACATCTTATCTCCCTATTACAAGCAAAAGAGTATTAATAATACTATTTATATATATTTGAAACATTTAATGTTACTACCTCGAATTTCAGATCCATTTCCTTCCTCCCTTGTCACCCATTCCCCCTTGGGAGATAAGTAATTCAGTATATGTTGTACATGTCTAGCTATGCAAAACATTATCATAGTAGATATATTGTACAAGGCTGCTTATAATTCCCTCCCACTCATCCCACCCCCCACCTGGTCCATTCCCTACATGATCCTGTCCCTCTTCTATAGTGGGTACTTCCAACCTCCCCTCACCCCAAGGATGCCCTCCCATCCATCATCGCTCCTCCCATCCTCCTTCCCCCTATCCTGCTGCAGGTTGAGATATCCCATTTAGCATGTATGTCATTTTCTCCCTGAACCAAATTCAATGTGAATGTGGTTTTGCCTTTTTAGCCTTCCTTATTCTCCCCCTTTTTTGCAACCACTTCCCCTTGCTTCTTCTACATGGGATAGTTTACCCTACCCTGTCTCTCCCCATCTCCTCTTGCCACTTTCCTCTCTCACCTCATAATTTCATCCCTTGAGTATTCTCCCTTCCCAACAAATTCAACCTATGCCCTCTATCCATATATAACTGTAACCATATACACACACATTCACATGTATTCATATGACCACACACCCTTCTTCCATTATTTTCATAGTGAGAAAGATATCATCAGTCACAGTTATTGCTTTTCCATATAGGAATGTAAATAGTTCAACTTTGATAAGTTCCTTTTGATTTCTTTTCCCTGATTACCTTCTCAGGCATCTCTTCCTTCTTCTGTCTGGATGTCAAATTTTCTATTCAATTCTGGTTTTTTCCTCAAGAATGCTTGAAAGTCCTCTATTCCACTGAATGACCATATTTTCCCTGAAACAAAATACTCAGTTTTGCTGGGTAGGTGACCCTTGGGTTCATTCCCAGTTCTTTTGCCCTCTGGAATATCATATTCCATGCCCTTCAATCCCTCAGTGTAGAAGCTGCCAGGTGCTGGGCTATTCTGATTGTGTTTCCACAATATTGAAATTGTTTCTTCCTGGCTGCTTGTAGTATTTTTTCCTTGATCTGGGGATTCTGGAACCTGGCTATAAAATTCCTGGGAGTTTTCTTTTTGGGATCTTTTTCAGGAGGTGATCTGTGGATTCTTTCAACCTCTATTTTGCCCTCTGGATCTAAAACATCAGGGCAGCTTTCCTTGAGAATTTCTTGAAGGGTGATTTCTAGGTTCTTTCCTTGATCATGGCTTTCAGGTAGTCCAATAATTTTTAAATTGTCTCTCCTGGATCTATTTTCCAGGTCAGTGGTTTTTCCCATGAGATATTTCACATTGCTTTCTAATCTTTCATTTGTTTGGATCTGCTTAATAGCATCTTGATTTCTCATAAAGTCATTAGCTTCCATTTGCTCCAGTCTAACTCTGAAGGAATGAATCTCCTCAGTGAACTTTTGAGATTCTTTTCCATCTGGCAAATTCGACTTTTTAAGGCATTCTTCTCCTCATTGCCCTTTTGGGCCTCCTTTGCCATTTGAGTTAGTCTATTTTTTAAGGTGCTGTTTTCCTCAGTCAGGCTGTTGACCCTCATTTCATACTTTTCCTGCGTCCTTCTCATTTCTCTTTCCAATTTTTCCTCCACTTCTCTTATTTGATTTTTAAAGTCCTTCTTAAGGTCCTCTGTGGCCTGCAACCCGCTCATGTTTTCCCCTGGGGCTTTTGGAGCAGAACTTCTGACCTCACAGTCCTTTCCCCACTCTATGCCCCCAAAACAGGAGTCTAGGGTTGCATTTTTCTGTTTCCTTTGCCTTAGCATGTTGCCGCTTAATTACTTGACTTTTGGGCTTGTTGCCACACTATGGCTTTAAGGCCAGCTAGAGGAATTTTCATCCCGAACGTGTGGGGGGCAACTTCCGTTTCTGGCAAGCTGTAAACCCACCCACGACTTTCACCCTAGATCACAATCCAGATCCAGGGAGGTTAAAGCAAGAGCGATTATCCCCCAAGACTGATTGCTGGATCTCCCTACAATTAATTCGCAGGCCAGGAGGTGGAGCTGCCTCTGAAAACTACAAAATGGTATGTCTCCTCAGCGGCTTCTAGCCCCCAGGGGAGGGAGCCAACGCATTCCCTAAATATAGGTCCCAAAGTCCATAGGACACTAACCTCTTACTTTGTCCTAGGCATGTCTATGTTGATAATTCTGGAGTCGCCACAGCTCCTGGTGTTCTGGGGTTCCAGCCGGCTGCTGGCCCTGCCACCCTGGGGCTAAAACCTCGGCTCAAGGGGACCTGGGCTTGGCTCGGCTCCTGCACTCTGCGCGCTGCACGCTGCCAGGTCCCAGACTGCTGAGGTGGTCCTTCCTGCAGGGCTGCTGGGCTGTCCTCAATGGGAGGTTAGCTTCTCTGTGTCATTCTGTGGGTGCTGGGGCTCCAGAAGTTGTTCAGAGTCCCCTTTTACATAGTTTGGGGGGAATCTGGGGGCAGAGTGGCTTGCATGAGCTGTTTCTACTCCGCCATCTTGGTTCCACCCCCCCACCAAAGCATGATTCTTTTTTTTTTTTTTTTAACAATAAGAATCTTGGAGCAACTAGATGGTGCAATGAATAGAGCACTGGCTCTATTCAGGAGGACCTGAGTTCAAATCCGACTTCAGACACTTAACACTTACTAGCTGTGTGACCTTGGGTAAGTCATATAACCCCAATTGCCCTGCCTTCCGCCCTCTAAAAAAAGCAAAAAAAACCAACCCAACAACAATATTCTATTAGTAATATTACTTAGCTATGACTTTTAGAATATAATTATTATTGAAGAATTAAAACTATACACAACTTGAAAGGCAATGGAAATACATGGTAGGTAGCAACCTGTACCATATTGTCAGTAAAAGGTTTTGAGTATTGTCATTTTTATTTGTTCTTCAGTCTCGAAGAGGACCATGACATAAGCAAGGTGATGTCTTGACTTGCAAGTGTACTGGATTTAAATGAGGGAGAGCTGTGCAAAGTCACTAGTCTCACTCTCTCCTCTGGAGTCATCTGGCAAGCCAGTGGCAAGATATAGATCAGGATGACTGGAGATGACCTTGGACACAGTCAGAAACCTTGCCTTTTTAAAGTTAAGGTGTGTTCCAGGTCTGTTTGATTGAGGCAACACCCATTCAATGACTACGCCTAGGTAAGAAATGAGGCAACGAATGGCCTCTTTTACCTAGTTAAAAAAATCAGTCTGGGAGGGAATACCCTCAAGGTTTCTTACCAAAGCAGAAACAACTGTTATTTACATTCACTCTGAGCCATCAGGGCCTTAATAGTGACCAAACAAAGCTTGGGCTGGGACCTACTGTTGTTGAATCAGTAAGACACAGAGTGCTTTGGGCTTAAGGCATGGTCCTTAAGAAATAATTTTTAGCGCATAAACCCCAAGATATGTTGTGAATTTTCAGTGATCAAAATTTATATTCCTTTGGGCAGAACACCCACAGATAAGGGTATAGTACCCTATGGAAACAGAGAGAGAGGAGGAAGGAAGAGAAAGGAAGAAAAGGAGGGAGGAAGGAAAGAAAGAAGGAGGAAGCTGCATTGCTCAACTGGAATTGGCCAGTTGGGACCCCAGTGGGATAGTTACTTTTACTCACAGGCTATTGTTTGTCCTTCATTGTTGAAGAGGACCATGGCATCAGGAAGGTGATGTCGTGATTTGCAAATGAATTGGATTTAAGTGAGGGAGAGCTATGCAAAGTCACCAGTCTCACTCTTTCCTCCAAGCCATTTGGGTCCAGTGGCCAGATATAGATCAGGATGATAAAAGATGGCCCTGGATGCAGTGAGAGACCTTGACCTTTTTAAGTTAACATCTGTCCCTGGTCTCAGGTTGACTGAAGCAACACCCATTCAGTGACTAAGGCTTGGTTTTAGGTGTGAAATGAAATAAAGGACATAATTGAGGATATATATGACTGGAAAAGGAGGTGGTTGCTCATGTGGTGATAATGAAACATAGCAGACAGAAAACCCAAGTCGTTTAATTGGAGACCTCCAATGTATTGGTTAGATCCTTATTGAGGATTTATAACACAATTTGGATGAGTCATACAGGTTGTGAACATATGAAAGGAGCACCATATGTATAGATGGAAGGAATAGTAGGCCATTCTATGTGTTTTAAACATGCATTATTTAGATAATTTAAAAAGGGACAGCATGTATTTATGTGTGTGTTGAAAATATCTCTGTTACCTTTAGTGGGGAATTCTTCAATTTCCTAGGGTGCTAGCTATGGACTCCCCCACTACTAATTACTGATGGAACTGGCAAGAGTCTCAGTCTTTAAGACCCAGGATCCTGGATTTATTATAGTTTCTTTAGGACCTGGTTTCTTTTAAGCTTCTTGAGCTGATTCTTTTCAACACTTTAAAACTTGTGATCACATGCTGAATAATATGTGTGGCTGTGCTAAAATATCACAGATTGAAATGCATTAGCTAACAGTCATTTGTGAAACTGTGTCAAGTCACAACTGAAAAAAACTGGCACAGAGATGGTGATATCTATGAGTGGTGAAAGCACCATGGGTCCAAATTTTGATGGCAAATGGGGCCAAAGTTTTTTTTGTTGTTGTTTTGTTTTGTTTTGTTTTTCAGATTTCTGTTTATGAGAGGAATTGTGCTATAATGAATAGTGATAGACCTGGAGTCAAGAAGACACAGGTTCAAATTCTGCCACTGATCCTTACTAGCTATGTGACCATGGACAAATCAGTTAAGCTTTTCAAGCTTAATTTTCCTTACCTAGTGTCTGAACTTCCTTTCAACTTAAAATCTATGATCTTATGAAAAACCATTAGTTGCAGAGTCAAGAGTTTGAAGCATTTTGGTATTTTCCCAGTACTCAAGTTAACCCCCTTTTCCTATCCATTCCATTTACCACCTGCTTCTCTACCCCTCCCTCTCTGTTTTTCTCTTTAGTTCAAACTATAGACAGAACATGGCAGCTAGGTGGCATAGTGTGTAGAGTGCTGGGTTGGAGTTAGGAGGACTCATCTTTCTGAGTTTAAATATGGTCTCATTTACTTTGTGACCCTGTGCAAGTCACTTAATCTTGTTTGCCTCAGTTTCCTCATGTATAAAATGAGCTGGAGAAAGAAATGGTAAATCCCTGGTATCTTTGCCAAGAAACAAGAACAAACAGCAACATGAAGAGTGGACATGATTGAAAGTGGCTGAATAACAAATAGAATGTATATGGAATAGTATTATCATTAATTGATAAATATCAATACCAAATAATCCTTCAAATGCATAAAATATAAACTTTACCAAAGTAAAAATACGTACAAAAACACAGAAATTGTAATCCTTTTAAGAAGGGATCTGTATCTATAATTTGGTGATGATGTCTTACCCTGAATGTCATCCAGTAATCGCTCTTTTTGGATATATCCAAGAAGCTTCAATTTCCTTTCCATCTGTCTGTCACCAACTTCACTGTCTAACCACTGCTGGCAAGAAAAGGCATATTCCTTGTCTCTTCTCCCAGATTCCTGAATGGTGATTCGGTCTAGATAGCAGCCAGCACCATAGCCAATGCCACCGTGTTCTATAAGTACTTTTCTGACCATGCCCAGGTCCACTGCTCTCAGGCTGAAGGTGCTCACCTGATGAAAGGTAAATAACAGAACAACTTTGTAAGTGATCCAATGGAAAGTTCAAACTTGCTTCAGTACTTCAATGGATCTTGGGCTTTAGTATGTTAAAATGTTCAACAATAAACAAAAGGACATCTAGATGACAAATAGAGAATTAAACCAGACATTAAGGAAATTAAAAAGATCAAGTAGTAAATCCTGCCTCCTCTTCCAGAGTTCACACATATGTAAATAACTGGCTTCCTTCAAACTCAGCTCCAATGCCAGGCCATCTCATCCTTCTGACTGCTAGTGTCTTCCTAATCTAGATTACTTCTCATGCATACTCTGTATACATTTTGTAAATTTATTTTTGGCCATTTCCCCCATTACAATGTAAGCTAATTGAGAGAAGGGGCTGTCTTTCTTTTTGCTTTCATTTGGAATTAGCATACTGTCTGTCACATAGTAAGCACTTAAAAAATGCTTGTTAACAGTTGATAAATTTATTGTCTGTCTTCCATTTTCTCCTCAACTCTTGGCACAGTGAAGAGCAAAAGGCATGCACTTAAATTCTTGTAATTTGTAGTGGAATGATACAGAAGACAGAGTTAACTGGAGTTCTATGGTGGTCAGATCAGATGAAGAAAGAACACTGTTGGATGAGAGGCAGGAAAGGCCATCAGGGAAGTCTCCATTGAGGAAATTTCATTGAAGCTATACCTTAATAAAAAGGCAGGATTTCAAGACAGAGGGGATTGTGTGGCATGCCTGTTAAGGAACAAGAGGAATTATAGGAAGGAGGTATTACACCAAAATATTATTGAGTATTACTGTTTGACTGGAGTTGAGAGCCAGGGATAAGGCTCAAAATATAGACTACAGATAGTACAAGACTTTGAAAACTAAGGTATGAAGCTTGAATATAATTTGAAAAGTCATAGGAAGTCAGCCAAATATTTTGCAAAGAACCATAAAAATCAGAACTGAACAGGAGAAACAGTCAATTGGGGAACAGCACAAAAGATGGTTTGGAATAGGGAGAGAGTAGAAGCAGGAAAGTTGTCAGACGACTATTAAGATAATAAACACAGAAGATAGCTAACTCTTACTACCTCCTCGCTCGTCTTGAATTTCAACTCTTTTTTACCCATAAAACTCCTTTGCATTAATCCTTAATTATTTCCCTTTTATTCTATCTTCTACACAGATCTTTTATTTATTTTATTAATATCTTTTGTTTTTATATCACCTACATCTCCCAACATATATCTTCATTTTCCCCAATATATACCCCCTTTCCCCTTTCCAGAGATCTCTATTATTACAACTAATAAAAAGGTAAAACTTCAGCAAAATTAACCTATACATCAACCATATCTGATATTATATACAGTGTTCCATCCATACATAGTTCTCTACCTCTACAAAGAAGAGAGAGTTGTACCTTGTCATATCTCTTCCTTGAGACCAAGACCAAGTTCAGTCATTATAATTTTACAGTATTAATTTCTATTGTGGTTTGTGTGTGTAGGTGTGTGTGTCTTCCCAGTTGCACTGGCATAGGCATTGCATTATATTTCTAGTTTGGCTTAATTCACTTTCCATCAATTCATATAACTCTTCCAACTTTTCTCTGTATTTACCTAATTCACCATTTATTACAACATAGTAATATTTTATAATTAGGCGTAACATCTCCTTTAGTCATTCTTCAGTTGATGGGTATACACACATATGTATATGTATATGTATATGTGTATGTATATGTATATGTATATATTAAAAACCAAGTTAGTTGATGAGTTCTCTGTGTAGCCACATTAGTCTTTTAAGAGCATCTATCTTTTTCTTGTTCAGAATCATTTCTTCTTGTTTTCAGAATTTAATTGCTGAGAGCATCCCATTCCTCTTGTACCAGCTTACCCTATAGAATTTTAATCGGCCATATGATTCTAACTTTTCTCTGAAATCTGGTTCCCCTCCCACATATCTAAGGTGTACACTATACTATGAGTCACTTTCTCTTCTATTGCAATCTCTCAAATGGAATGGTCACTTTCTCCCAAAGATCCCATCATTCCTAACTTGGCAACCAGTTTCTACTTACTGGTTACAGATTCATCCCAAAAACAATTCTTCTTGTTACTTTTTATACCTTTTGAAGGATGAAATTTTGACCAAGAAAAGTCTCTTATTGACTGCTTTCCTTTATTGGAGAGAAATTCATCCTATGCCCAGGAAATTTCTTCACCTGGAAGTTTCTTACATAAATGAAGTCGCAGGTTCTCCTTGTGAGAAGGCTGGAGAATATCATTCCTTCTCTAACCCAGAAAAAAAAAAGCTATTCTATTTCCTACCTGCACCTTTGGCCCTTCTCAAAATATTTCCCTTAATTTCTGTGGCTTTCTCCTATATGATATGACATATTCTTGGATTTCATGTTTATCTGATCTGAAGGTACAGCCATTCATTTGAGTATTACTGAATGAAGAGACACAACAATATGCATAAATGTATAAATGTACTTCACCCCCAGTCCCTATAAGCACCTCACTAAGAAATAATGGGCACCCTCTCATCAATATACAACTTGGTTCTGGTCTGAAAAGGAAAAGAAGAGTCAGGAGCTAGGGATTGGTGCCATTAAAAAGAACCACAAACTCTAAACCTATCATTTTACTGCATTAGGCCACTGCCAACAGTGGAGATTTAGTGCCAAACTACTCCTATTCCCATGTCTCACACACTAGTGCCAACCATTTTGAAAATGAAAAACTCTCAGAAGGCATCAGCTTTTTTTTGCCCATTTCCAGCTCCTGACACTAGTGCATAAGAGCTGCAGATTTAAAATCACTGGCATCCTCTTTGTTGATAGGTGTAAGTTTGCAGATAATGAACCTGCTGCCTCTTGAAGGAATGAGTACCCAGATTCTATGATCTCAAGCACTGGCAAATAGAGGGAAGTAGGAAGACAAAAGCTGATGAAAAAAAGATCAGCTGTAGGAGAGAAATTAGGGAATCAGAATCATCAAGAGAGTGGGCAAGGGCAAAGAGAATAAAGCATAGTCAGAGAGACAAACCAGGACTGACAGAACAATAAGCTCTTGCACTGATCTGTACACACACACACACACACACACACACACACACACACACACACACTGTATGCATATCCCTACATCTAAGATGAGTTATAGTAAGCAACGTGCATAGTAGAACAAAATGAGTCTATTCCTGCAAAGGTCTATATAATAGGGGGTTGTATTGACTTAAGGGATAAGACCTGAGAGGTCATTGATGTATGGAACTCCCTAAAATGAAAGTCCTCTTCCAAAGCAGAATGTCAACTTCTCTATGACTTATAAGTGCTCTCTTAACATCACAGGATTTGAAATTGGAAGGAAGCTTAGAGAGGATTGATCACGTTCATAGTCATTATATAGGTGAGGAAAGAGAGGCTTATAGAGGTTAAATAAGTTCATCAAGGTCACAGCAATGGTAAGTTGCAGAGCTGAGGCTGGGGTCCAGATCACTATTCTCCCAGGTGCCAGGACTTGAATGTAGGTGGAGCAGAGGACAGAGTTCTGGGCCTGGAGTCGGGAAGATTCATCTTCCTGAGTTCAAATTTTACCTCAGACACTTACTAGCTGTGTGACACTGGACAAGTCACTTAACCCTTTTTGCCTCAGTTCCTCATCTGTAAAATGAGCTGCAGAAGGAAATGGCAAGCCACTTCAGTATCTTTGCTAATAAAACCCTAAATGTGGTCATGAAGAGTCAGACATGACTGAAAAACAGCAAAACTCTGACTTGAATCTAATGTTCTTTTCACAATACCACATGGTTTATCCCTTGATATGTTTGGGGACCTCAGTAATAAATAATTTTCAATGAAAAGTAAAAACAATGGAGGCAGAGTATTTGTGTAAGTATGAATTATATGCAAATGGGATTGTGAGATTAGCACAGTCTCACTCTCCAGCTTCCCCTATTCCACTATGGGACTACTGAAATACTGTCTCATTATTTGTAGAGCCCTCTTAAAATGAAAAGTTGCTGGCACTATGGGGGAAAGGTAATTTACTGCATTGTTTGACATTCTAAATTCATTAAAAATGGATGCCAATCTACCAATACACATCAGGAGTTATAGACATGTTCATAAGATTACACAGTGAATCAGACTTTCAATCTTCTCTGCTTCTCATATACATTTTTCAAATTTTGAATGAGGATCGAAGCACTAACCCAGATGAATTATATCAAAAATATTTTATCCTAATTGTCTAGATAGTTTGGATGAAAGTAGTTCTTGGCCTGGATTATTCAGATAATTACCTCAATTCCCTATTTCACTGTGTTTTTGTAAGACACAGCCTATGTGTAGGTGGATATATGGGTGTATGTGTGGGTGACAAAAAAGAGACCAGATGGATAGAAGAAGCAGATTAAATCTTACTAGTTGCCAACCACTCAACCATCCAGGAAGGACTAAAAGACCAGAAGTGAAAAAAATAGAGGGGAGGGGAAAGACTCATTTAGTCATTTAGTCCAAATTCTCTTTACCCACCCCCGAACGGCTGTCCAGTGTTAAGTATGCTTCATACAAAGCACCCTGGAGGGAAAGGAAAATGGTAGAGAGAAATTATTTTTAACCACAGTTCAATGTTTGCCATATCTGCTTTGATTTCCCCATATGAGACCTAAAGAAGGAGATGGTGGAGAAAATGATGTAAATAACTTAGTAGTTACTTTTTACAGAAGTCTCATTTTTTTCCAGTTGTATTCTAGACGGTTTAAAGAAAAAATGTTCTAACTTTCTTGTCAGTCTGTATGACCCTAAACTTTGAAAAACTCTCCCACGAAAATTCTTTCTGCCTTTTTTCACTGCTGTAAAGTTCATTGAGGCTAATCATTAACACAATTCTTTGTAACTACAATTCATGACATTATACAATAGTGGACAAACTCACTTATTGTCTTCAATTAATTCTTATCAAATTCAGCATATTATTTATTTCAACCTATTAGTACCAGTGCACTTTTGCTTCAGATCATACTTATTTTTTCAGAATTTAATTTTTTTTACTCATCATTAAACCATCCAGTACTGTAGTAGCTATTGTTATTCATATTGGGTTTCAAGAAGAGCATGTTTTGAAGTTACTACACAAATTTAAACTGTACTTGCTTAGCTATGACCAAATTTCTCATTCATGTTAAACTTAGAAAGTGGGAAAAATGAAGCAATTTACTCAGATCCTCAAGTGGACCTTGGATTTCAATAACTTTGATGTTTCTTCTCACAGTACTGTTCACAGTCTATCTACCACAGTACATCTTGTAGATTTTGTATTCATATCCTCCAATAAGTGTACTGTAGAGGCTAGATGCAACATGCTAGGGATGTCTGTGACTTTTTCCTGATATCTCAATGATAGCAATGAAGCATTTGAGCAGTCCATTGGCCATTCTTCACTTTTGTTGGACACATGGTTAGCCCATCTTATATTCCTATCATCCATTTCCTTAATAATATCTTTTACTTCTATTCTTCTTCCTAATTCTACATTACTCATATGTTGCAACCTGCTCCAAACTTACTGTCCCCCTCTGTTGTCTTCATTGTATTTATTTTCCATTTAAGACTGTTGCATTTCTCTCAACCAAACAAAAAGAACCACTGAATACTGATATTAAAATGATGAGCCTTTGCTTTGAGGAGAAGCTTGTGGCCATTAAAGGAGTTTTACAGTTTCCTCAAGTCCACCCAGCCTATTCCCTCTTTCTGTTCTGTAATAGTGTAAATAAAAATATGTCTAAATTTAACAATAGTTATTTGTCCTATTCATCATTTCAATGACCTAGAGAAATCTCTGGTCTGGAAACTCCCTCTACCATTGCAAGCTGGCACCATCTCTAAAGCATATAATCTTAAAGATTATCCTAGAGAACTGTCAGGCTAAATGACTTGCCCAACTATTTAACATGTGTCAGGCAGGACTTGATTCCACATCTTCCTGGTTCCAAGGCCAGCTCTTTCTGCTGCATCAATTCAATTTTAACTGATAAAGTTGCATGGCTTTTGAAACAATTTGTAACAATTAGAATGAATTACTCATCTGCGCTGGTGACAACATTTCAGTTTAACATTTTGGGAGAGGAAAAATTGTTCTATATCTCATATCTCATCTAATATTCACATCATCTGTATGGAAACTTGAGAAGCTATCCAGTCTAACCCCTTCATTTCACAAATAAGGAAAGTGAGTTACCAGAGAAGTAAGATAGGGAGCTACTTGCTGAGTGCCATTGAGGCAGAAGAAATCAGAGAGAGGATTGGAGCCCAGGTTCTCTGACTCTTTTGGTAGTGCTTGATCTGATATGATAATTGCACTGGTTTAAATGGTTTATAGAAGCAAAATAAGACTATATAGAAGGCTGAGCTTGGGGTCAGGAAAGGATGGATTTGATTTCTGACCTATGTATGTGACTCTGGGCAAGTCACTTAACCTCTCATTGTTCCAGGCAACTTTCTAAAATTTTAAATTACACAGGAGTTCCTCATGTTGATATGTGGAAATGTTGTGCCCAATCCCAGATCACCCATCTCCTGATTTGAAGCCCACCATTAAGCCCATTTATATTTGCCTTTGTCTCTATCCCATACCCTGTAATAGCTTGAAACAGCTTAAGGCATAGTCTTGGGTATTGCCCAAGGCATAGTCCCAGGGTTATGGTAGAAGTTTATCTTAAGAAGAGACCACCCTGTTCTGTTCCTGCTGACCAAGCAGGGTCCCCACACCCTTTACCCAGAACATGACCCTAACCTGTTCCCATTCACCCTGTACCCTCCACCCTGTTCTGGGAGGGACACCCTTGTACCCTTGCACCATCTTCCCAAATTAGCCCTAAGCTATAGATCTAATCAATGGCAATTCTTGGATTCTGTATGTCATTGCTTATGCTAGTTCCCCTCCCCAATTGTGGTTTTTGTGGTTTAAGCCCTTATAAGCACTGTGTGTACCCCAGTTCAGGGCTGCCTGATTTGAGTTTATACTCCAGGCAGTTGTGTGCTTGATCAATAAATCCACACCTAAATTTACCTTGAACCCAGGTTTATTCTCTGCACAACAGAAAAAGTTTCCACATTGGGAATTCCCTATGTTACTGAAATTACAGTTCTTTGCCCTATCATGACCAGACATGCCCCTCCAAAAAAAAGTTGTTGTTTTTTTTTTATTCTACTTCAGAGTAAAAAAGAAAGGTCAGTGATTGCACATAGTAAGCATCTAATAAATGTTCATCACTAATTTATTCAAGTATTATATGCAAAAATTGAAAAATGAACTGTGAAATTCAAAAATAATTTACAGACCTCTTTTTATAAATATTACATGAATTTATGTGTGTTTCACATCTTTTAAGAAAGTATTCTTTTTTATGCTTGGCCATATTTTATGTCATCTGTTGTCCTATGTGATCCAAGAATAGAGAATTACTGGTCAGCTACAAAAATGGAAGGGTAGGTGAATCTGAATTGAGGCCATCTTTTTGCTCCATTTCTACTCAACTATTACTATAATAATACAATTAACAGATTTTCCAGACCAATTTTCACTTCAACTAAAAATAAGTGGGTTGGGGACAACATTAGGCAGATTTAGAAATCATGCTTTGACCAGATTCTGAAATGCATTACTTATTGATGTATCACTGTCAACCTGGCAGGAAACCTCTAGTGAATTGCCTCAGGGTTCTATTTCTGTCCCCATTTTGTTTAAAATTTTTTAGAATGACTTGGATGACCTACATATGGCAAACTTTTAAAGTAGATTGGAATGTAAAACTGGGAAGGATAGCTAATAAAATGAATTAGGATACCACACCCTCTTACCCTCAAAGGAAGAAAAAAACCTCAGTAGGATAGAATGTTGAGTTGAAGTTAATCAGCTGAAATAATTTAATTGGGAGAAATATTAAATCATTCTCTTAACTTAAAAATCAAAAACACAAACACAATATGGGGCCCTTGCCTTAAAAACCAATAAAACAAATACAGTATGGAAAAAATTAGGGCTCCAAAGATATTTTGAAAGGAAAAAGCCTTAAACCCTAAATATTAGTCACTGGTATTAAAAAAAAGTTAATGCATTAACAGAATTTTAGTGTTTAAAATAATTGATATTTAATTCTGGTAAGGCCACATTTGGAGTAGTGTGTTTACTAAGAAGATCATTTTAGGAAATACACTGACAAACAAGGTGGACTCTGGAAGGAGGCAACCAGAATGGTAAGGGCATTGAAGACCCAGGTCACACAAGGTTTGGTCAAATGGTTTTCTATCCCAAATAATAGAATGTTTGTGTGGAGGCAGTAGTTGTTTTCAAATATTTGAATGGGTCTAATGGAGAAGAGGAATTACCTTTATCTTCCTTGTCCCAAGGGCCGAACTAAGACCAGTTTTGTAGAAATTATAAGGAGACAGATTTCAACTAATTATGAGGACAAATAAGAAATCTTGAAATTAAAGGTCTAAAAAATTAATTGAGTTACTCCTAAAGTAGTGAGTTCCCAGTGAATGGAGGTCTTCAAGCTGAAGATTTCATGACTGACATAAGATATAGACTAAGCAACATATGATATCCCTACAATTCTAGGATTTTATGGATGAATCTTTCAGTGTCATATTGTAGCCCTGCCTTATGAAATACAACAATCCCAAAATCGCAGCACTACATACTTTGGAGGGAATCTCTAGAAAGCTGTGGTTACAGTACTTTAACACATTTGTCCATGGTCACACATGGGCACTCCAATAAATGTTACCTGGAATATTTGAATAGTATAGGCCAATTTGTAATCAAACAGTAAGAATACTATGAAGCAATTTTTTCCATACATTTCTTCAGCAATATTTTTCTTTTAAACAAGTTCACATAATAGAAAAGGTATTCACATTTTTTTTTAACAGAACAATAATCTATTGGGGAGTGGCTAAACAAGATGTACTATGTGAATGCAATGGAATATTATTATGTTATAAGAAGTGACAAGCAGGATTATTTCAGAACAACCTGGGAAGACTTATATGAACTGATGCAAAATGAAGTAAGTAGAACCAGAAGAATGTTGTACACAGTAACAACAATATTGTTCAATGAAGAACTGTGAATGACTTAGCTATTCTCAGTAATACAAGGCAATCCCAAAAGATTAATGATGAAGTATACTATTCACCTCCAGAGAAAGAACAGATACTATTTGAATATAGACTGAAGCATGCTATTTTTCACTTTCTTTTATTTTTTTTAATTTGTCACCTTGTACAAAATGATTAATGTGGAAATTATTTATATGATTATACCATTTTACAGATTAATGAACTAAAATGCAAGCAGGTTAAATGGCTTGAACAGGGTTACAATAGCTAGCAAGTGTCAGAAATAAGATTTGAACTTATGTCTTCTTGACTACAAGTCCCTGTTGTCTATCCACTGTGCCACCTCACTGCCTACGAGATGAATATAAAGAAAAAAAGAGTCATGGATTTGTGAGAGCCCTACTGGATTCATTCAATGTTACCTGAAATAGCTATTAGCATCTTACCATCATTTATTATTCTTTTGTCCATTTTGGTTCTCCTGTTTCTAGCTCTGTCTTTCCCATTCTCTTTTTCAAACACTCATAGGGATAGGAAATGGACCAGTTATTTTTTCCAATATAGGGAACTCCTCGATGAGGAAATTTTCTCTACCAGTGGTAATAATAAAAGTCTCTACCTCACAGGATTACTATGAGGATTAAATGAGTCAATATGTATAAATCATTTTTCAATCCTTTAAGAATTGCATAAATGATATCATCATCATCTTATATTGAGTTGAATGTAAAGACATCTAAATGCAACATGTTTATTTTGCATGGTTTTCCTATAACTCCATTTTACTTTCTTAGAAAACCAAGGCAAAACAATTCTGGAAAACAGTTTGGAATTATATGAAATAAAAGGAACTAAAATCTCCATACACTTTTACCCACAGATCTTGGATTACAGGCATATACACCCCCTCCCCCCAAACTCCCAGGGAGGGCAAGGGCAGGATATCTAGCAAAATCGTCACAGAAAAACTTTTTGTCATGGAAAATAAATGGGATTACCTAGGGAAAAACTCCCTATTTGACAACAATTGCTAGGAAAACTAGAAAGCAGATTGGCTGAAAGTAGGTTCAGATCAATGTATCTTACATCCCATAATATTATTAAAGCCAAATGGAAATGTGACCAAAATACTAAGTCACACCATAAAAGGATTGCAAAAGAACTAGATTAAGTAACTTTCACAAGATCCAAGTGGCAAAGCAGAAGAATCTTGCCTCAGTGCCAGCACAGAGATTCCTACAAATGCATTCTGGACAGTCACTTGGTCCCCCTACAATCTGCAGGACAGGATATGGAAACAGCAGCAGCAGCAGTTGCAGCCACTGTTACCTCTGCTTCCCTGGGGGCAGGGGCTAGACTGTGATCTTCTCTCACCCTGGATCAACAAGGGGTTCCCAATGCCCTTTAGTTTCTCTTTGGCATTTATGGGTTGAGAATTCTGGAAACTGCCACATCTGCCAGTGATTCACTGTCCTGAAGTCTATTCTGGCTGATCTGTGCTACTGATTGGGGCCACCCTGGGTCTGGGCCCTCCTGGCTCCACAAGGACCTTGCTCTGCTCCCAGCCCGGTGTGACTGACCTTTCCTGTTGGCCTGCCAGGCTGCCTTCAGTGGGAGAATTGTTTCTCTCTGTCACTTTGTGGGTCCTGTGGCTCTAAAATGTGTTTAGAGATTTTTGCAGGTATTAGAGATGGTTGGAGTGGGAGATCAAGCAAGTTCCTGCTTTTACTCAGCCATCTTGGCTCTGCCTCCTCAAATTTTATTTATTTTTTTTTTTTTTTTAAGCAATTGGGGTTAAGTAACTTGCTCAAGGTTACATGGCTAGTCATTTGATTTATGCGTGGGTGCTCATTTTCTGAGGCCAGATCTGATCTCGGGTCATCCAAACTCCGAGGCCGGCACTCTTACTCACTGCGCCACCCAGCCGCCCCTTTAGGGCAATTGGGGTTAAGTAACTTGCCCAAGGTTACACGGCTAGGTTTTTTGTTTGTGCGGATTAAGTGTCGGAGGCCGGCTCCGAACTCAGGTCCTTCTGATTCCAGGGCCGACGCTCTATTCACTGCGCCACCTAGCCGCCCCTCTCAAATTTTATTTTTAAAGAAAAAATGTTGAATAAAACAGGTGCCTGTTAATGGGAGGATGGCTAAACAAACCAGCACATTAATATAGTGGAGTATTATTACTCCATAAGAAATGATGTATACAAAGGGTATAGAGAAACTAGGAAAAATATATTAATGATATGAAGTGAAGTAAGGAAAATTGAAAAACAATATAACTGATGAGTGTAACAATGCATCTGGAAAGACAAATAGAATGAAACTATGTGTTGTGTAATTATAGCAAGCTAATTTGGGGGGCTTCCGAAAAGAGAAATCTATTTTCTCCTTTTCATTGAAGAAGTATGTGACTATGGGTATAGAGTATTGCATGTGCCATCTGACATAGCTGATATGTTCCATGTTTTTTTTTTTGTTTGTTTTTTTGGTGGTTTTTTTTTGCTTTTTAGAGGGCAATTGGGGTTAAGTAACTTGCCCAAGGTCACACGGCTGGGTTTTTGTTTGTGTGTGTTAAGTGTCTGAGGCCAGATCTGAACTCAGGTCCTTCTGACTCCAGGGCCAATGCTCTACTCACTGTGCCACCTAGCTACCCCCTATGTTGGATGTTTTTGCTGAATTCTTTAAAAAATATTTTTTTCATACAGGAAGGTAAACAGGCTGGGTATGTGGCTGAAAATGAATATAAAATAAAAGGATTTTTTAAAAAATGAAAGAAGAAGAAAAATAAAGCATATTCATTTTTTATTCAAAAGAATGAACTCACAGATTATCAGAGGACTGCATAATATCATTCATTATTTTTCTAATTATCTCTGAATTATTGTTAAGCCACCATTTTTCAATGACTAGTTTTGTGGAACTCAATAGTCCCAGTGATGATGATAAAAACCCATAATTTTGACCTCGCCAATGAATATCTGTTGTTCATTTACCACATGTTGGAAGCTGTGCTTTAAAATTAGTCACTTCTGTCAATCGTTCTTTTTTAAAAAATGGCAAACAGATTTCCAATGGCACATAAATACATACACACACTTACTCATACACAAATATGTACATACATACACAGTTATTTCATTTAGGTCATACTATACCTGGCCTCTTTCAAAACTGGAATTTAATCCTGAATGCCTGAGTTTTCTTTGACAAGAGTCTCCATTTTCCCCAAATATTGTGATAAAGATATCCACATCAGTTCCTGATGCTGGCTGTATGCCTGTGTGGATACTAACTAAATAAAGCACATCTGTAAACAAAACAAAGGAAGAAGGAAAATTTAACGAAAAACACATATTCAGGGATCAATACTATATACCCACAGTTCAGGTTAACTGGTCTAGCTGGATTAGCAGTGTAGCCTGTGGGGAAGATAGGAGGCTGCATGTTTCTTGTGAATCAGATCCCCACTCCTCTAGCCTTGACTGTCATCTCCCCTGCCAGCCCTGGTGAAGATAACCATAAGCTTTAGGAATAGCAGTGCTCCCCAGGCCACCAGGTCTATTGCCAATCTCACCCTGTAACCATCACTAAAAGGAGAAGTTGTGGAGAAGGGACCTTCCTGATCACCACCAGTAACACCTCCTTTTCAACTGCCACCTATGGGGTGAATAAGCACAGGAGCGTGGGGGTGGCAGCACTGTCCAGACCACCATTTTGCTTCTAGACCAGCCATCACAGCTATCACCAGGAGAGAAAAACTTCTGGATGGCCATCACCACCAATTTCCAATCAACTTCCACTCACAAGAGAGTCAAGGCAGCCTAGCTGTAGCAGTAGGGTTCCCTGAAGGCAGTTGAATCACCACCATTACCTCCTTGAATACCACATCCCCTCAGATCCTGGTAGATAAAGCTAAGGACTCTGAACCCAAGAGACTTTGGAATAGCTCTGTTTCCATCCTAGTGCCCTCAGTCATCCTGGGAAGGAACACTGTGGACATGCCACCTGGGAACAGCTCCTACAGGTGCCATGACCACATCTATTGAAGACCCAGGAAAGAAAGTTATTACTATCAAAGTCTTTTATAACATTAAATGGTTCAGTAGCAAAAACGGATGATTTTCTCAGTGGAAACCATAATCCAAAAAGACATTTAAGCATTACCATTTGTTTTGTCACTGTACTCTAAGGCCATGGGACCTTTCCATCTGACTTGCAGCTGAAACATTCTGTATGCATTGTTTCCCTCCTAAGAATGTAACCTTCTTGAGAGCAGGGATTGTCTTACTCTTCTATTTGTACACCAGTGCTTAGTAGAGTGTTTTGTACAAAGAAAGTGCTTTATCCATCCATTTAATGTTTGATATAAATGTTAGAAATAACGATAGGTCTTGGGTAGTGTGGCATAGATTGAAAAGTACTGCATTTGGAATCAAAAGAGCTACATTTGAATGGTGGTTCTATTACATAAGTAATATCTCCATGGCTTTGGACAAGTCACCACTCCTCTGGGTCTCATTTTCCCTAACTGTAAAGTGAAGGGGTTGAATTAGATTTACTGAGGTTCAGCTATTTTCGTGGTTTTATGCCTGAAATGAAAATAAACAGTCTCCATAATTTTCTCAAGGTCAAGGCTAACATCTTTTACTCAAATAGGATGTAAGGTGCCATAATCTCTTCCTTCTTTGAGGAATGCCCGAAGGAAGAGTAGAGTGAAACACCAAGCCTCAGAGTTCTTTATTGATAAGTTCCCATTTTCAGATGTTACCCAAATTCCACATTTTAGATCCATGCTCCTACTCTAATTTCCATTCAGAGAGAGAAAAAAAGCTGATATTTAAGTAAGTTCTCTTCATATTAATTATAGCTTTTAAATTGAGTTAGTACTTCCTTGTCTGCTCTGGAATTTTATGAACAAGGAGAGAAAGAACCACAATGGGAGATTCCTATGTCTGTTCCAAATCAGCAGCACTGGCTATTAGGCTCTCAGTGAGATAATTGCTGCCACTACCAATTAATGTGGTCTGGGGAAGTGGCTCAACTCTCCCTCTCAATATGCATTAACATTTCCCACTGATAGCAATAATTATCATCTACCATGATGACTAGATGACAGCATATTGTTAGGTAGTACATGCTCCTTGAGGCAGCATGACAAAAATATTTTAGCAAGGGCAGTGTTAACTGGAGAAAAAAAAGAGTTGTGCAACCTTTCACCAACTTAACCAGCTTTCTGTGTCTGAAACAGAGAAGATGCTAAGAGTCTTTGCCCAATCATTTCTACATAACCTTGGTGATAAAGATTGCCATATGTGCATATAAACACACACACATACATACATACAAACATATATGCTGTGTTTATATACATACATGTATGTGTATTTATAATATACATACATACATGTATGTATATATACACACACTACAGAGTTAGCCAGAATTGGCATGAAAGCAACTTTCTCCATTTCTATAACACATTCAGAAAAGAGAGACATATACAAATAGAAGATTTTGAGGTGTAGTTAGGTAAACAAGTAAACAGACTGCTGGGCCTAGAGTTAGGAACACCTGAGTTCAAATTAGACCTCAGATGTTTCCTAGATGTGTAACCCTGGGCAAGTCACTTAACCTCTACCTGTCTCAGTTTCCTCATCTGTAAGAAATGAATAATAATTGCCCCTACATTAGAGTTGTTGTAAGTATCAAATGAGATATTTATAAAGCGCTGTGCAAACCTTAAAACACTATATGAATACTAGCTAGTATATGCATCAACATTTTCCCAGATTCAGACTCTTTCATTTTCATTTAAGTTTAAATTACAAAACATAGTGAACATAAAAGAAACCAAACATAGACCAACTTCCCCTCACATTTTAGATGAATAAAGTCACTTGTCTAAGTTAGCAAATTGATATGCATGTTGCTAGACACAGTGGAAAGTGTGCTAGATTTGGAATTAAAGGTCCTGTGTTCAAATTTCAGTTCTATCCATTACTACCTGGGAGACTGGGCAAATCAGTGAATTTCTCTGAGTCTGAATTTTGTCATCGATAAAATGAAGGAACTGGACAAGATGGCCCTGAAAGTCACTTCTAGTTCTCAATCTTTGATGTTATAAGTAGGAGTAAGATTAAAGCACATCCAAATTCCTTGTGACTGATAAGAGATTTCTCCAAGATCAGATCCTCTTTAATGTGAAATGAGTGACTTAATGAAACATTTCAGAAAAAAAATATTTGGAGGGTCATTTCTTATTTTAGCAAGGATACCTCTTAGGGGTTCCTTTTCTGGCCTGACTGCCGCTAGCTCCGTCACGCTTTCTGATCCATCTTCATCAAAGAGCCACCGGTCTGCCACATAAAAGGCCAGCTCTTCCTTCGTATCCATGTCTTTGAGCCGGAGCTGCCAGCAATAGAAAAGAATTCAGGTCTTATTAATTAATTCATTTCTATTCAGTGGACAGAGATCTTGGTCATTCAAATATCTATAGTATTATAAGTATTACTGTTTTCCATACAAAATAACTAAAAACTTAAGAAACACTGATACAGCAAACATTTGATTTTTTCTGCTTGTATAATGCCAAATTTTTTCCACAATGGTGTAATCAATTCACCCATCCATGAGCAGTACTTAGTCCAACAGTTCTCAGAGTGTAGCATGTAGAATTCTAGAGATCTCTGAGATCCTTTTGGGGGAAGGGGGAGTCCTTGAAGTTAAATTAGTTTTCATAATAATACTAACTTATTATTTCCATATTAAAATACTTTTCTCTTTCAATGAGATATCTGTGTGAGTGGATTTTCTTCATATATAATTAAAAAGAAGTATTTCCACAGATTGAATCCTGAAGCAGATATGAGAGTTGTACAGTCTTCTATAAGCCAAACATTAAGGAGATTTGAAAAATATGTGAGACAATGTGATATTACAATTCTTACAATTAATTTTTTTTTGGAAAATTATTCCATTTTTCATTAAAACATGCTATTTATATCCATAGGTAATAGGTTTATTGTTGTTATTTTAAATGAACTAACAATATTTTTAAATTTTATATTTTAATTTCTAAATGGATAGATATAATCCACTTAAATAAAAGTTCTTTGGGCTCTTCAATAACTTTTAAGAGTATAAAAGTTTCGTGAGACAAAAAGTTTTAGAACTTCTACCTTATTTCCTCCAACAATGAGTTTTCTTATCTTTTAGCTTCTTTGTTATTTTAATGGTGATGAGGGAATATTTTATGGTTACTAAGATTCATCAGTATTCTCTTTAAAAAAATCTTTCTATTACCAGCACCTAGCACAGTGTCTTCTATTTAGATAATTAGTAAATGTTTATAGAATTAAATTTTATATCACTAATTAGTATTAATTTTGAGCATTTTCAGATAGTTATTGATTATTATTGGGTTTGCTTTTTTTTTTTTTTTTGAGAGGGGACGGTAAGGCAATTGGGGTTAAGTGAGTTGCCCAAGGTCACACAGGATTAAATTTATTTTTAAGAAAAAATTATATCCTTTAACCACTCTGGATGGAGAATGGTGCTTATTATTATGTATTTATTTCAATTACCTTTTGGAGAGCAGGATTCTATTAGAGATACTAAATGCTAGCATTTTCCCAAACTATATCTCATCTCTTACTCTACCTATATAGATTATACTTACACGAAAACGTTTCCAATTTAAAAAAAAAACTGGCTTTTTTGTCTTTAATGGTTTCTTCTATAACTTGTCTTATTATTTAAAAAACCCTCCATCTATAATGGTGTAATATGAAACTTTGTATTTTACTTTAATTTGCTTTATGGTACAATGTTTTATATTGAGAATATTCATCTACTTTAAATTTATATGTTATAAAGAAGAAGGTGCTAAGTGAATTCTATTTTTTGCCAGACTGTTTTCCAGTAATGGTTGTCAAATATAAAAGTTCTTTTCCCAGGAGTTTGTGTTTTTGAGTTTTGCAAATACTGGACTTCTGTCTGAATTTGTTTCTAGGTATTGTTTATGTAGCTTATTGTTCTGATGTACCATTTTTTTTTCAAAATCCAGTACAAGATAGTTTCTATAATAACTGCTTAATAATATACTTTGAAACCCAGTAGTGTCAGACTCCTCTTTCTTTTCTCATTGGTTTCAGTTAGACTTTCCCTTATGCATTTAGATTATATATATATATATATATATATATATATATATATATATATATAATATGTATGCATACATATAAAATATAATTTTCCCACATGACTGTTGACCATATCTTAAATCATATCTACTTTTACTTTTTTTCTTTTCTGAGATAATTTTTGCCACTTCTGCTGTTTGAATTCAATGTTTTCTGGGCCTTCAAGCAGTATTCTTCTAAGTGTGTTTTTCAGTGTAAAGAGAGGACAGACCCATTACTTCTTCATTATGTTATATATTCTTCCACCCCTCATTCCTTTTTCTATAGAACTACCTGTAAGTTTGCATTATTTAGAAAAAACATGATCTCATCCTTCCCTCCTAAGGTAGACCCAGATCACTAAGTGCTCCCAAACCTTAAAACAAAACAAAACAAAACAAAAACAACAACAACAAATGTATCAGCCTCAGTTGTTTGTCTTAATGCAGACTCCTTTTCAACCTTTCCGACCCAATTTCTCCCACTGCCCTTAGGGGCAAATTCCTACTTTATTTTGATTTTATTACTAATATCATTTATAGTGAAGATTGATGTGCTCTCACTCCCATCCCTATAATATAAATAGCCTTCACCTGTAATGCCCCTATTACAAGAACTAATCTATTCCTGGTCTGATGCCTCCTTTTTCTGCTCTCTAAAGTCTTTATTTTTCAAAGACCCAGAATAAAAATTTGTCTTCTTTTTTCACCTGGAGACTCTTAAACAAGGCAGAACTCCAAAGAAATAGAACATAACACATTACTGAGCCCCATGCTAACTCACTGTTGACTTGTTTTAAGTACATTTTGTTCCATACATTTGTATTTAAAAATTCTCTGGGCAAATCTGACTTTCTCAAAAGAAATACTTAGATATAATTGATTTTTTTAATTAAAAAAACTCATATGGGTTATTCTCAACTTTGTAGGATGTTTTCCTTCACTGTGAGCTTTTCAACATTTCTATTCTGTTTTCTTCTCATGAACAAGAATTAACCAAAAAAAAAAAAATCCCTAATGAAGACCAGAATAGAACAAATGTAATCTCCCCTTCCTTCTATGTTAGTAATTTTCGTTTCATGAACCCAAATATTTTACATTCATCTTCTATCTAAAAATTAGGTGTGGCAGGATTTTCATGATATTTTAAAGGACACTTGTGCTCAGAAAAGGAGAGATGAAAAGGGAAAGATGCAATGGGGAATAGTGAGAGAAAAGGCAATGAGGTATTTATTTGTTAAATAATTCATCTATTCATCATATTTATTTAGTGTCTATTATTTGCATAACATCATTCTGCATTATCTGAGTAATGCCAAGGAGTATGGTACATTTATAATCTAGTTAGAAAGAATAGTCATTCTCATATTAGACTGGAGCAATACAAAGAATAAAAATTAGAACAAAAATTGAGTCCCAAATGAGTGATATAAACAACTGCAGCACAAAGTCCTATACACAGTGATCACTCTATAAATGTTAATGGCATATAACTCACAAGAGGTAAAACAGGGAGAGAAGAAGGCAGAATGGATAGGAAAAGAGAACGTCTGTCTGGGAATGGGATTTATGGGAAGCCAGAAAGATGATGATATCCAGGTAAAAATTCCACTTTACATAATGTCTAGAATTTCAGTTTTCCAATTCATAGCCTGGTAGGTGTTAATAACATGTTTTCTTATGTGTGGAGAGTAAAGTAGCTTCTTCAAACTCTATAGTCTTCTACAAACAGCATCATAACAGGGAGAAAAAGGAAAGATGCCAGCAACAAACTAGGAACAGTGCCTTAACCAGACCCCTGAGTTCCTTCATCTTTTCTCCATCAAAAAATTCTTATACTCAGAGGTTGTCTAGGAAAACCTTTCTCCCCTTAGCAAAAGCTCCTGGGAGGGAACAGAGTCCTGGCCTCAGTGTAACCTCAGTGTTCCCACTATCACACTCCAAGTCTAGACCTCACCTCCTTTTGGGGTTGCATATCATAGGATCACAGTTCACAGATGTAGAACTGGAAGGGAACTCAGAGGCCCTTAAAATTCACCGTGAATTTTAGTCAGAGGTATTCTCCTTGATGGATGATGATGCAGACCTCTGAGGGTTTTTCTTTCCCTCCATAGATTTATAACATTTTACTCACCATTTCTCAATGGGTAGGGAGAATAGTGCCAGGAAAATGATTTATTTCTAAGCAAGGTAGAATTTAATATTCCAAAAAGGTTTGGTTCAAAGAATATGTTTCTTGCAATAATCTAAATATAATTTATATACAATACTGAACAGTACCTTGTGTAGCTTAATTCCTTTCTTCAAACATGAGTCAGGCAATATAAAAGAAACTTTTGTGATGTCACCAATGTCATCGATGTGCAGCTATGAATTAAAAAAAAACAACTAGAATAAACAGAAATACTTTGAGAACATTGATCTTTCCATAACATAATTAAATACTTTTTATGTCTCTGGAAGTCTCTAAAAAAGGATGGCATATGAGCAGTGCTAGTTCCTTATAACACTCTTGCTAAAGCATTAGAAAGTTTCATCCTTTGGGGGGGAAAATTCAAGCAGCTAGACTGAATTATCAAGAAGGCAGCCAAGATATGGTAGTGTCTGCGATTTGGCAGAATGATTCAAAACAATTTTTAGGCATTTTGCGTTTCTCTGCACCCTTTAATGTCTGAAATAGCATTCTGGATGTTTTGATGACCACATCCTTCCATAGGATTTCTTCATGTTTTTCAGTGACTTTAAATTTATCAGGTAAGTGAGATTGACCCAGCAAATTACAAAAATTGGGAGACAGTCCAGATGTAATAGTTTGTCATTGTTTTTCAGTCAATCAATGAAAATACTATTTGAAAGACAAGCAAGACTTAAACAAAAGGTAATATTAATGTAAACTTACCAAAAATGGATCATTTTTCAAGTTCTTAATTTTTTGTGCAGGAGATTTTCCTCTCATTCCAAATACAATTAATTGAATATCTGGAATATTTTCTGGTAAGGATGAAGCAGAGAGCCACATTTGCCACTGACCTCTGCTGGTAACGTGGGAGTCTTTTATCATTGCAGGGATCACATTTACCTCTATGATTAAAAAAAGAAGGAAGGAAGAAAGGAAGAAACAGAGAGAGAGAGAGAGAGAGAGAGAGAGAGAGAGAGAGAGAGAGAGAGAGAGAGAAGGAAGGAAGGAAGGAAGGAAGGAAGGAAGGAAGGAAGGAAGGAAGGAAGGAAGGAAGGAAAAAAATTAGATGCAATAGCCAGCATCACAAGGTGGAAAGAGCACTAGACTCAAAGTTAGTGGAGATCTGGGTTCAAATCTTTCCCCTGAAACTTTTAACAGTATGGCAAAGAACTTAGCCTCTCAAATTCATTCATTTATAAAATGAGAAAATACTTATTGCAGCTAATGCACAGTGCTGTTGTGAGGAATAAATGAAAAGAAGCTTTGAAAAACTCAATGTACTCTGTTTAATCATTATTAGACAGATGCATAAATCCTATTTAAGTGAAGCATTTCCAATTTTGAAACTACTTGACCCCAAATCATACCCACTCCTAAAAAATGCATCCTTCTCATACTCCTCTCATCAGAACCTAGACTCTGCCTTTGGGATCTTGGTTTCTGAATAATAATCTTCCACAGAACCAGACCTCTTCATCATTTCTAGACCATTTCCAAACTGTGCCTTTGTGTACCTATTTCCCTCACTTCTGTCTCCTCTTTCTATGCTATCTTCCCCCCTTAGAACTTAAGCTCCTTGAGAGCAAGGACTGACTTAGTGGCTTGTACTTGTATTGCCAGTACTTAGCACAGTACCTGGTACATAGTATACAATAAATAAAAGCTTCTTCACTCGTTATGGAGTACCTACTATATGTGTAGCTATGTAAAATATTCATGAAAGAATAATCACACAAGTTATTACATCATTAAGGGACAAAATTGACCTTTCAGACAAAATGGACTCTAGCAGTTCAGATAAGGGAAAAACCAATGGAGACTATGATGCTTGAAAAAGGTCTCCTAGAAGAGACAGGTCTAGAGAAAGACCATGAATGAATGGCGAGAATTTGGATCAATAGAAGGGAGCAAAATAGGACAAGTAAAGCCTTGAAGTGGAGATCACATGTGGGGTTGTTGTTGTTGCTGTTGTTGTTATTGCTATTGTTGTTTGAGGCAAACAGTCTCATAAATGACCTGGCTGGAGCAAAAGCTTCACAGAGGAAAGAAAAAGACAAAGCTGGCCAGGCAAGGTGGAATTGGGCTATAATACAGTAATGTCAATCTGAGGAGACAGGATAGCCTTCTGAGTAAGTGAGTGAGCTGGTGTGGGGTCATAAAAGGAATCTTGAATTTAATCTTAAGACATAGGCTTTAAGAGTAATTAATTGTATGATTTGGAGACAGTTATTTAATGTCTCGTTGGGAAAATAGAAATGGTTATACTTACACTACTCCACAGGATTGTTGCAAAAATCAAATGAGACAATACATGAAAGCTCTTAGAGTTATGATGATGAAGAAATAAGGGCTTTAGGAAGCAGAGTTTTGGGTGGGGCCTAATTCTTCTGAGAATTTCCTATTAATAAACAATAGGCACTTTGGATGTTTTCGTACATTTCATACATTTCAATAGAAATACATATATAGAGGAGGGTGGCTAGTTGGCACAGTGAGTAGAGCATCAGCCCCTGAGTCAGAAGGACCTGAGTTTGAATCCGGCCTCAGACACTTAACGCACACAAACAAAAACCTAGCCGTGTGACCTCGGGCAAGTTACTTAACGCCAATTGACATCAAAAAAGAAGAAAAAAAAATAAATATATAGAGGGCTAATTCAGCAGTATTCCCAATTGTAACCCAGGAAAGGTGAAAAATTTTCTATTTTTGAAAGTTCATCTTGCTTCTATTTGAGAATTTTGAACAATATTTATGATATTAGCAATTTGTCTCCACTTGCATTACTTAAAGAGCTATACTGTATTGTTCACAAATCTCTTGAAAAATAACGGGTTGGCTAATTTACAATCCTTCCCCTGGATTGTATCATTTTACTCATAGGCTACTAGGCTCTGAAGGAAATGTTTAATGAACAATAGACAGCTGTCAGTTATCTTTATGAGAAAAAATCTCTATGAAAGTATAATTTGAAGATGAATTATATGTTTAGAGCTAATTTTGCTTTCCACTAGTATCATGTATTGTATACAACATCTAATTACATTACATAATATATTATTATGTATTAAATGAATTCATAATTGCACAGAAGCAAAAAATCAAATTATTGTTAAAATGACAATACATATAATAGCTTTTGTGTTCTAGAATATACAAAATTTTAAGGAATATAATTGTACAAAATTTTCTTCATAAAAGATATAGAAAGCAGATGTGAACATTAGTCACTGATAGGGCCTCACTTATAAGGACTTAGTTATGTTGAATACCTAGATTGCCAGCTTACTTTTGTCCTCAAGTGTCAGAAGGTCTGAGTACTATCACCCACCTACAGTATATATCAGCTTTGGGACCTTAAAAAAGTCTATTAACTTTTCAAGATCTGTGACCTCACCTGTAAGAAGATAGGCACAGAATGGATGACCTCTGTTACTTCTTACTGTACCTCTAAACTTTTGTTGAATTTAATGTGCTTATTTCATTTATTTTCATGCCAAACTGTAGTCCAAAACAAAAATGTTCATGAGCTTTATTAAAAGTCTGTTTCAAGTTGATTGAGTTATAGCATCTCAGTGTGAGGACCAGATATTTAGGTATATACTTGCCTTATTTTCAATCATCTGCCTTCTGTGACCTTTTTCAACCTCAGTCCCAAATGTAAATCAAAGTGGATAGACAATACTGTCTCCAAGGTACCCTTCAGGCCTAATGTTCTGAGATTCCATTATTGTAATAGAGAGTGAATAGGTAGAGATCTAGCTCCACCATTTTTGTCTTCAAATTCTCTTTATTTTTAATTTATACACACTCTACTTATATACAGTCATATTCAGGAACTTCCCCTGAATATTACAGCAACTGATAAAGGATTTTCAGACCAATACCAGGAATCATTTCATTTCTTTCTCAATATATTTATTTCTATGGTATGGCAAGCTCATAAAACACAAAGTTGAAGGCAATAATCCTCTAATTTTACTCATTTTCATTTATGGTTTAACGAATTAACCTTTGAATCCTTGTTAATAAATCTTGTTCATATGGAACTTTTAAGCACTATTTAGATCTATAAGATTATAGTTGAACTCGTGGCATATTGGAAACATTATTTTTCTAGATTGAGCAATGGCATAGTGGCATCCAAATAACAAGACCAGTATTACCTTTCAGTGGAATTGTAACTTCACTAAATTCTTTTTCTGACTTCTTTTTAATCCAGTTTTGATAAGCAAAGATATGAGTGATGACTGAGGTTTGTCCTTCCTTTATAACAACTTCATCCAAAAACCAATTATCTGGTTAAAATAAATGGAAAAGAAAGATACAAACAGAGTTAAAATAAAGGGCTGGAGCAGAATCTAATATGCTTCAGATGAAGTAAGAAAGGCAGAGGCAGCAATCATGATCTTAGACATAGTGAAAGTAAAAATAGACAATTAAAAAGACATTTTGCTAAAAGAAAAGGTACCATAGACAATTAAGTAATATAAAACATTTTGTAGCAAGTTTTTCTAGTAAAGTCATAATTTCTCTAACATACTGAATATGGAACTGAGTCAAATTTACTCATTTATTTGGTTTTATCTATTATTTTATTTTTCCCCAGTTACATGTAAAAAATAACTTCTACCATGTTTTTAAAACTTTGAGCTACAAATTCTCTCCCTTGCTCCATCCCACCCCATTGAGAACACAAGTAGTTTGATATAGGCCATACATATGTAGTCATGCAAACATATCCATAATAGTCATGTTGTGAAAGAAAACATAGACCAAAATAAAAAAAAAAACTCAAGAAAAATTAAGTTTTAAGAAAGTATGCCTCAATCTGTATTCAGACACCATCAGTTCTTCATCTGGGGATGAGTAATATTTTTCATCATAAGTCTTTTGGATGTCTCTTAGATCATTGTATTCCTGAAAATAACTAAGTCATTTATGGCTAATCATCTCACATTATTGTTACTTTGCAAACAGTACATTTCATTTTGCATCAACCAATGGAAGCCTTTCCATATTTTTCTGAGAGCATCCTGCTCATTTTTTTTTCTTTTTTTTCTTTCTGGAGGGAGGTGGGCAGAGCAATTGGGACTGACTTGTGAAATGTGTCAGGTATCTGAGGCTGAATTTGAATTCAGGTCCTCCTGACTCCAGGGCCGGTGCTTTATTCACTGTGCCACCTAGCTGCCCCTCATCCTGCTCATTTCTTACAGTATAACATAATCACATACCACAACTTATTCAACCATTCCCCAACTGATCCTCTCAATTTGCAATTCTTTTCCCCCAGAAAACGACTGCTACATATATATTTTTTGTACATATAGATGCCTTTCTTTTTTGGTTTTTCTTTTTTTTTGTCTCTTTTGGGATATAGAACTAGTAGTGGAATTACTAGTTCAAAAACTAAGTATATGTGACTTTATAGTCCTTTGGGCATAGCTCCAAATTGCTCTACAGAATGTTTAATAAGGTCACAAAACCCCTGACAATGTCTCATTTTCCTCACATGACCTCCAATATTTGTTATTTACCTCTTCTAGCCTATTAGCCAACCTAATAGCTATGTGGAAGTGCCTCAGAATTGCTCTAATCAATAGCAAGTTAGAGCATTTTTTCATGTGACTATAAATAGTTTTGATTACTTCAGCTGAAAACTGATCATATCTTTTGATCATTTATCAATTGAGGAACGGCTCTTATTTTTATAAATTTGACTTAGCTCTAGCTATATTTAAGAAATGAGGCCTTTATCAGAGAAACTTACTTAAAAAGGTTTTTTTTTGCAATTACTATTGCTAACTGTATTTCTCTCCATCCTATCCCCACCTCATTTATTCTATTCTCTTTCTCACCCTGTCCTTCCTCAAAAATGTTTGCTTCTGACTACTCCCTTCCCCAATTTGCCCTTCCTTCTATCATACCTCCTCTTCTCTATCCCATTCCCCTCCTACTTTCCTTCAGGGCAAGATAGATTTATATACCCAACTGCACATGTATGTTATTCCTTCTTTAACACAATTCTCATGAGAATAAAGTGCACTTATTCTCCCCCTCTTCCCTTCTACTATAAAAACTTTTTCTTGCCTCTTTTATGTGAGATAAGTTACCCCATTCTACCTCTCCATTTCCCTTTCTCCCAGTACATTCTTCTCTCTCACCCCTTAGTTTTATTTTTTAGATATCATCCCTTCATATTCAACTCACAACTGTGTCCTCTGCCTATATATATAGTCCTTCTAACTACCCTAATAATAAGGAAGTTCTTATGAGTTACAAACATCATCTTTCCATGTAGGAATGTAAACAGTTTAACGTTATTAAGTCCCTTGTGGTTTCCCTTTCCTGTTTACTTTTTTATGCTTCTTTTGAGTCTTGTATTTGAAAGTCAAAATTTTTTTTTTCAGCTCTGGTCTTTTCATCAAGAATGCTTGAAAGTTCTCTATATCACTGAATTTTCCCCCTGAAGAATTATATTCACTTTTGCTGGGTACGTGATTCTTGGTTTTAATCCAAGCCCCTTTGTCCTCTGGAATATCATATTCCAAGTCCCCCAATCCTTTAATGTAGAAGCTTCTATATCTTGAGTTATCCTGACTGTGACTATATAATACTCGAATTTTTTTTTTCTGGTTGCTTATAATATTTTCTCCTTGACCAGGGAACTCTTGAATTTGGCTATAATATTCCTGGAAGTTTTCATTTTGGGATCTCTTTCAGGAGGTGATCAGTAGATTCTTTCAATTTTTATCCCTTCTGATTCTAGAATATCTGGGTACTTTTCCTTTATAATTTTTTGAAACATGATTTCTAGGTTCTTTTTTTGGTCAAGACTTTCAGGTAGTCTAATTATTTTTAAGTTTTCTCTCCTAGTTCTATTTTCTAAGTCAGTTGTTTTTCTGATGAGATATTTCATATTGTCTTCTATTTTTTCATTCTTTTAGTTTTGTTTTATTGCTTCTTGATTTCTTATAAAGTCATTAGCTTCCATTTACTCCATTCCAATTTTTAAGGAATTATCTTCTTCAGTGAGCTTTTGGGTCTCTTTTTCCCCTTTTTTTAAAAATGCTTTATTAACTTCTGATTTACATCATTCATTTCCACCAGATTTTGAGTTACAAATTTTCTCCCTGTTTTTTTGCTACCCACCACCCCAAAATAGCATTCCCACAGGATATCCCTTCCTCCAATCTGCTCTCTCCCATATCTTCTCCCATACCCCTTTCGACTTTACCATTAGGGCATGGTGGATCTCTATGCACCAGTACCTGTATATCTTATTTCCCAATTACATGTAAAATAGTATTAATAGTAGTATATATATTTTTAAACATTTAATTTTAAAACTTTGAATTTCATATTCATTACCTTCCTTCCTTCCTTGTCACCCACCCTTACTGGGAAGATAAGCAATTCAGTATATGTTGTACATGTGTAGCTAATTCAAAACATTACCAGAGTATATATACTGTAAAAGACTATGTTTCCCTCCCTCCTATTCCACCTCCCACTTGTTCTATTCTCTTCTTTGATCTTATCCCTTTTCAAAAGTTCATGCTTCCACCTTCCCTCTCCCCCAGCCTACCCTCCGTTCCATCATACCCCCTCTCATTCCCCTCCCCCCTACTCTCCTGTAGGGTGAGATACACTATTTAGTGTGTATGTCATTCCCTCCTTGAGCCAAATTCAGTGAGAATAAGGTTGATCCATTCCCTTTTGCCTTCCTATTCTTCCCCTCCATTGTAACCATTTTCCCTTGCCTCTTCTATATGAGATAGTTTACCCCATTCTGTCTCTCCCCATCTCCTCTCCTTATATTCCTGTGCCCTCTATCTATGTATACCTGTAAACATATATACACACATTCACATATATATTCATATGCTGATATACTATCTGATATAGACATATATATATATATAGAAAAATATATATATGATATATATACATATATATCATATATATACACATATATACATATATATTCCCTTCAACTATTTTCATACTGAGAAAAGTTTCATCAGTTACAATTATCATTTATCCATGTAGAAATATTAATAGCTCAACTTTGATAAGTTCCTTGTGATTTCTTTTCCATGTTTACCTTTTCATGCTGCTCTTTCTTCTTGTATCTGAATGTCAAATTTTCTGTTCAACTCTTGATTTCTCATAAAGCCACTAGCTTCCATTTGCTCCAATCTAATTCTCAAGGAAGGATTCTCCTCAGTGAGCTTTTGAGGTTCTTTTTCCATCTGGCAAATTTGGCTTAAAGCATTCTTCTCATCATTTCTTTTTTGAGCCTCTTTTGCCATTTGAGTTAGTCTATTTTTTTTTTTTTTTTTGCTTTTTGGAGGGCAATTGGGGTTAAGTGATTTGCCCAAGGTCACACAACTGGGTTTTTTCTGTTTGTTTGTTTTTTTTGTGTGTGTTAAGTGTCTGAGGCTGGATCTGAACTCAGGTCCTTCTGACTCCAGGGCCAGCCCTCTACTCACTGTGCCACCTAGCTGCCCCTTAGTCTATTTTTAAGGTGATATTTTTCTCAGTTATACTATTGACTCTCATTTCATAATTTTCTTGCATCTTTTTCATTTCTCTTCCCAATTTTTCCTCCACTTCTCTTATCTGCTTCTTAAGGTCCTCTATGGCCTGTAACCAGCTTGTCTCTTTCTTGTAAGCTTTTGGTGCAGGAGTTCTGACTTCACTGTCTTCCTCCTATTCCATGCTTTGATCCTTTTTGTCCCCAAAATAGGAGTCTAATGTTGGATTCTTCTGTTTGTTTTGCTTCCTTTTCCTGGTTATGTCACCACTCAGTCACATGACCCCTGGATCTTTTGCCACAGTAGGACTCTGCCACCAGACAGGGAGTTTCCATCCCAAACACTGGGGTTTTCTCAGCTGCCAGAGGTATTAGTTGTGTGACCTCTGTGAAGCCTCCACATGCTCTGGCAAGCTGGTCCCACACCCCAGGACCTCCACCCTAGACCATAATCCATATCCAAGCACGTTAAAGCAAGAGCGATTACCCCTCAGACTGGTCGCTTGGTCCCCCTACAGTCTGCAGGCCAGGAGCTAAAGCTGCTCAGTGGCTTCTCGCCCTGGGGGAAGTGGCCTATGCACTCCCAACTACTGGATCCCAAAGTCCACACTGCACTAATATCACTTTGTCCTTAGTATCTATAAATTGATCATTCTGAACTGCCACAGCTGCTGGTGATCTGAAGTTTCTCCAGCTGGTGGCTAATCCAGCCCACCCTGGGGCTAAAACCTCTGGCTGGTGCAGTTGACTCCCAGATTGCTGTGGTGGCCGATTCTTGCCAGCCTGCCTGGTTGTCCTCAGCAGGAGGTTAGCTTCTCTGTGTCATTTTGTGAGTGCTATAGCTCCAAAATTTGTTCAGAGTACCCTTTTACATGGATTGGGGGAGGTGGAAGCTGGAGCCCTGTGGAAGCCCTGTTTCTACTCTGCCATCTTGACTCCACCTCCTGGATCTTTTTCCATTGGGCCAATTCTTCTTTTTAAGGAATTCTTCTCCTCATTGGCTTTTGGGACCTCTTTTGGTATTTGACCTAGTCTGTTTTATAAGGCATTATTTTCTTCAGCATTTTTTTTGGTCTCCTTTACGAAGCTGTTGAATCTCTTCTCATGATTTTCTTGCATCACTCTCATTTCTCTTCCCAATTTTTCCTCTACCTCTCTTACTTGATTTTCAAAATCCTTTTTTGAGCTTTTCCATTTCTTGAGACCCATTCATATTTTTCTTGGAGGCTTTGAATAGAGGAGCTTTGACTTTGCTATCTTCTGAGTGTATGTTTTGATCTTCCTTGTCACCATAAAAACTCTATAGTCAAGAGCTTTTGTTGGTTTTTTTCCATTGCTTGCTCATTTTCCAAGAATATTTCCTGACTTATAACAATTTCTTAAAGTAGGCTTCCGCTTCCAAGGTGGAAGGCACACTGTCCCAAGCTTCAGGGGTTTTATGCAGCTGTTTTCAGAGCTATTTCTAGGGAACTGAAAATTTTCAGTTCTTCCAAGGTAGTATGATATAAGGGGAGGTGTTTACTACTCTCTTGGCCTGTGTCCTGGAATGTGAGTGATCAGAGGCTAATTTGACAGTCTAATATGACAGAAAAGGTAAATGACAAATGTTGGAAGGGAAGCTGAAAAATTGGGACACTAATGCATGGTTGTTGGAGTTGTAAACTGTTCCAACCATCTTGGAAAACAATTTGAAACTGTGCCCTCAGGGTTATAAAACTGCACATATGCTTTGACCCAGCAATACCACTACTAGATCTGTATCCCAAAGAAATCATAAAAAAGGGAAAAAGGACCTATATGTATAAAAATATTTATAGCAGCTCTTTTTGTGGTGGCTAACAAGTGGGAATCTAAGAATGCTCATCATTCAGAGAATTGCTGAAGAAGTTGTGGCATATGATTGTGATGGAATATTATTGTGTATAAAAATGATGAAGGTAGTTTCAGAAAAAAACATGGCAAGACCTATAGGAATACAATGCAGAGTGATCATTATACACAGTAACAGCAATGTTGTATGATGATAAACCGTGAAAGACTTATCCACTCTGATCAGTACAATGATTCAAGACAATTCCAAAAGCCTACAGAAGAAAACTGTTATCCACCTCTACAGAGAAAACTCATGAACTCTGCAGATCAAAGCATAATCTTCTCACCTTATTTTTGTTGCTTTTTAAAATATGGCTAATATGGAAATATGTTTGGCATGATTTTGCATGTTTTATTGATCTCATATTGCTTACCTTCTCAGTGGCTGAGGGAAAGGGTTGGCAGGAGGGACAGAATTTGGAACTCCAAATTTAAAAAGAATGTTAAAAATAAACATTAGACACAACTTCCAAATAATGGAAAAGGGGACTCTGAACAACTTCTGGAGCCCCAGCACCCATAGAACGACACAGAGAAGCTAACCTCCTGCTGAGGACAGCCCAGCAGCCCTGCAGGGAGTGGCCAGCACAGCACTCTGAGAGCAGGCAGCACATCACTCTGGGAACCGAGAGCACAGCACTCTGGGAGCTGAGCCCAGGCCCGCATGAGCCAAGGTTTTAGCCCCAGGGCAGCTGGGCTAGCAGCCAGCTGGAGGGACCCACGCACACCAGCAGCTGTGGTGATTCCAGAATTATCAGCACAGATATGCCTAGGACAAAGTGAGAGGTTAGTGCCCTATGGACTTTGGGACCGGAATTTGGGGAATGTGTCGGCTTCCTCCCCTGGGGGCAAAAAGCCACTGAACAAAAACGGCACAGAAGCCATTTTGCAGCATCAATGGCGGCTCTAGCTCCTGGTCGGCGAACTGAAGGGAGACTCAGCAATCAGTCTGGGGGTTAATCGCTCTTGCTTTAAACTGCCTGGATCTGGATTGTGGTCTAGGGCGGAAGTTTGGGGTGGGTTTCCAATTTGCCAGAGTGGGTAGAGGCTTTGCGGAAGTTGTGAAGACCCCACGTTTGGGATGGAAGCTCTCCTTTCTGGTGGCAGAGTCTTACTGTGGCAGCAAGCCCAAAAATCAAATAATTATGTGGCAACATGCCTAGGCAAAAGAAACAAAATATGAAAAAAAAGTCAACATTGGACTCCTATTTTAGGGGCAAAGAGGATTATAAAGCATGGAGGAGGACTGTGAGGTCAGAACTCCTGCACCAAAAGCCCCAAATGAAAATACAAGCTGGCTACAGGCCACAGGGGACCTTAAGAAGAAGATAAGAGAAGTGGGGGGAAATTGGGAAGAGAAATGAGAAAGATGCAAGAAAAGTATGAAATGACAGTCAACAGCCTGACTGAGGAAAATAACACCTTAAAAACAGATTAACTCAAATGGCAAAAGAGGCTCAGAAAGGCAATGAGGAGAAGAATGCCTTAAAAAGTCAAATTTGCCAGATGGAAAAAGAATCTCAAAAGCTCACTGAGGAGATTCATTCCTTCAGAAGTGTGACTGGAGCAAATGGAAGCTAGTGACTTTATGAGAAATCAAGATGCTGTTAAATAGTTCCAAACAAATGAAAGAATAGAAGGCAATGTGAAATATCTCATGGGAAAAACCACTGACCTGGAAAATAGGTCCAGGAGAGATAATTTAAAAATTATTGGACTACCTGAAAGCCACAATCAAAGAAAGAACCTAGAAATCATCCTTCAAGAAATTCTCAAGGAAAATTGCCCTGATGTTTTAGACCCAGTGGGGGAAATAGAGGTTGAAAGAATCCACCGATCACCTCCTGAAAAAGATCCCCAAAAGAAAACTCCTAGGAATATTATAGCCAGGTTTCAGAATCCCCAGATCAAGGAGAAAATACTACAAGCAGCCAGGAAGAAACAATTTCAATATTGTGGAAACACAATCAGAATAGCACAGGACCTGGCAGCTTCTACACTGAGGGATGGAAGGGCATGGAATATGACATTCCAGAGGGCAAAAGAGCTGGGATTGAAGCCAAGGGTCACCTACCCAGCAAAACTGAGTATCTTGTTTCAAGGGAATATATGGTCATTCAGTGGAATAGAGGATTTTCAAGCACTCTTGAGGAAAAAACCAGAGTTGAATAGAAAATTTGACATCCAGACACAAGAAGCAAGAGATGCCTGAGAAGGTTATCAAGGAAAAGAAATCAAAAGGAACATATCAAAGTTGACCTATTTAAATTCCTACATGGAAAAACAATAACTGTGTCTGATGAAACCTTTCTCAATATGAAAATAATTGAAGAAGGGTATATGGGCATATGTTTACAGGTATACATGGATAGAGGGCACAGGTTGAATTTGATGGGAAGAGATGATTCTTAAGGGGTGAAGTTAAGAGGTGAGAGAGGAAAGTTGCAAGAGGAGATGGGGAAAGACAGGGTAGGGTAAACTATCTCATGTAGAAGAGGCAAGGGGAAGTAGCTGCAGTGGAGGGGAAGAACAGGAAGGCAAAAAGGCAAAAGCATATTCTCATTGAAGTTGGCTCAAGGAGAGAATCACATACATACTAAATGGGATATCTCACCCTGCAGGAGAGTAGGGGAAAGGGGGATGAGAGGAGGGATGACGGAGGGGAGGACATTCTGGGGGGAAGGGAGGTTGGAAGTACCCACTATCAAAGAGGGACAGGATCAATGTAGGGAATGGACCAGGTGGGAGGTGAGATGGGTGGGAGGGAAATATAAGCAGTCTTTTACAATATATCTATTATGGTAATGTTTTGCATAGCTATACATGTACAACACATACTGAATTGCTTATCTTCTCAGAGGGAGTGGCTGACAGGGGAGGAAGGGAATGGATCTGAAAATCGAAGTTTTAAAATTAAATGTTTCATAAGATGTCCAGGCATTGGGGCTCAGAGATTCACCTTGCCCTAATGACAAAGTCGAAGGGGGTATGGGAGAAGATATGGGAGAGAACAGATTGGATGAGGGGATATCTAGTGGGACTGCTACTCTGGGGTAGTGGGTAGGGAAAAAATGGGGGAAAATTGTAACTCAAAATCTGGTGGAAATGAACGATGTAAATCAGAAGTTAATAATAAAAATTTAAAAAATATATAAAAATAAACATTAATTAAAAAAATAAATGGAAGATTTTTCATTCCCCTTTAATGCTACTAAAATGCTTTCCCAAGAAATATATATATATTAAAGGCAGCTTCTAATTAAGTCTGTGTTTCTAGATATGAATGAAATTAATAATTTGATTTTATATTTTAAAACTTGAATTTGGCTAATCATTAGTAATTTTGGTCATAGTTAGAGGTCATAGGTTTGTCAGACCTCCTTCCCGGTTCTGCTATTTACTTGGAAAATGACCTTGGTCATCCTGCTACAACTCTGCTACCCTCACATTCCTTGTCCATGAAAAGAAAGGGTTAAATTGAATGATCTTTAAGATACCTCCCAGCTCTACAAGTCAAAGAACAAACATTTATTCATTATTAACTAGCAAGTCAATAAACTAACCTGTATGATGGAACTTTTTATTTTTCAAAGTGAAAACTTTTCTCTTTTAAAAACTAGTTAAGGGGGCGGCTAGGTGGCGCAGTGAATAGAGCACCGGCCCTGGAATCAGAAGGACCTGAGTTCGGAGCCGGCCTCAGACACTTAATCCGCAAAAACAAAAAACCTAGCCGTGTGACCTTGGGCAAGTTACTTAACCCCAATTGCCCTAAAGGGGCGGCTAGGTGGCGCAGTGAGTAAGAGTGCCGGCCTCGGAGTTTGGATGACCCGAGATCAGATCCGGCCTCAGAAAATGAGCACCCACGCATAAATCAAATGACTAGCCGTGTAACCTTGAGCAAGTTACTTTACCCCAATTGCTTTAAAAAAAAAAAAAAAAAACTAGTTAGATTTTTTTTTAATTTTGCAGGAAAATCTTATAACCTCTTTGTAGATAATAAGGCCAACTCATTTCCTTATTGAATTTCTTAGTGTACTTTTATTTATGAAAATTTAAGTGATGGAAGCAGCATGCAGCCTCCAGCCCTATTTCCCAATTTTACAGGTTAGGAATTTAGTGATATGTTGATGGTGCCAAAATGCAGGATTTGAATTAAGGTCTTCTGCCTTCTAACTCCAAACCCAGTACCCTATCCACTGCACTAAGCTGCCTTATCTTATTTTTGTATGCACTCTGATTAGGATGTATACAACTCTCAGGATCACATACTTCTCTTAAGTAAATACTATGTTTTGTATACTTAAGTGCCTAGCTAGCATTTTTACTGCACATAGTTTGTGTACAGGAGGCATTTACTGAGCTGAACTCAATAATGTAAATAAAATGGAAAAATTTTTAAAGGATGACTTTTTAAAAATTGAATTATATCATAAAATTATGGGTTGTAACAAATTTGAGAGGAGACAGGCAAAAGAAAAATAAAATTAAATTTTAGTTATAAAACAAGTCCAAGAAACCAGACATCAGATAGTCTTGCTGAAAATGACGATGTGACTTCCATTGTACTAGATGATACCCAATTGTAGGTCACACTTTTCAACATGTCTGGGTAAATCCCAACCTGAGAAAACTTCTACACATTACACGACAAATGATTAAGGCTTAAAAAAAAGTGGGAGTATCTCCTTTTTGACAGACAAATAGTATCATCTACCAAAATCATGAAGGCAAATGCCAAAAACTAAAGAAGTCCAGTAAAGTTTGCTAGGAAACAACCACCCAGAAGCAAAAGCAAGTGCTTGAATTAATAAATTTCTCTCCAAAAAGGCATCACTGATAAATTATCGGAGTGTATATTTGACATACTGTGATTTTCTAGGACAATGACTTTATCACTCAGTAAATTCAATAGGTCATACACACTGCTTAAAATAGTCAAAAATCATGGCTTAGCAATCTATATTTTAAGACCTTTTATATTTGCACAGCATATCACCTCTTAGAAAAAATCAAAGTCCTTTGCACCACAGCAACCCATACATTCATACATTTTCATTGTAGCATAATTTTTTTGATAATGAACACTTTGTTAGAAATCACGTTCTTTATCTTAGAGAAGTGATGCCTTGCCTTTAAGCTTTTCAGAATTGAATAAGCAAAAGGAAATTTTAAAAGATACATTCTGACAGCAATAGGGGAGAAACTAAGGCACACACCCTCAAGTACATGGGCCACTGGGCTAGTTATGCTTCTGTAACCATTGTACGGAGCTCAGGATATATACAGTGGCAAAAGATAACAGGAGTTGAAATGTAAGTCAAGAATAAATTAGATGTATTTCAGCTCTTCTCTCGTCAGCTCCCTGAAGACATTGCAAAGAGCATAGTAAATTAGCAAGTGAAGACTGAACATACAATTAGGAACTTTAAAGGGGGGAGTGAGAAATAAAATGATTTTAATGGAATTTTGGTGTAATATAGTAACTTAGTAATCCTTGTAGGAAATTTATTGTAACTGCATCAGCACTGCTCTTTCTATAGGCCACTAAAGAAATGTGACCATCTTTTGTTAGGGAGAAACCTAGTTGAAGTAGCATGTATCGTGTGATTTTAACAATTATTCTTCAAACAGGTGGAGTAGAATTATTATTTAACAACTAATAGGATATCTAAGGAAGACAACGTCAGTGCAGGGAAAGCTAATAGAGAGTCAGCCTTTAAGGTCAGGAAGATCAGAGTTCAAGGTCTGTATTCTCTGACACAGAGGCATGTGACTAGCCGCAAGTTACTCAAATTCAATGTCACAGGCAACTGAGATTTTCAATTACTGACAAATTGGAGATCTTCTTTGGTGGAGAAAGTTTCTACATTAGAAATTTTCCACATTGGTAAAATCATAAGATCATGGGTCTAAACCACTGCTCTTCACTATATATTATATTTTTCTTTTCTCTGTTTGTTATTTCAGTAAAGAACACAAAGAAAGCACAAAAGTTTATCTATACAGACAATACATATTTATATTATATGTCTTCACCCTAAAGAGAAAAATGGGGTTTCTTTTTTATCCTTGCCTGATGTTTTTTAAAATGGAAAAAATGGTAAAAATGTCAAGACTCTTGATACTGTTGATTACCAAGCCCTACTATTTAAATCCATCAGTGTTTAATATTCATAGTTATACAAGAACTGATATCTAGAAACAGAATTAATTTTAAATAAATTTATTTTTATAACAACATAAAGGCATCTTGCTTTGTCAGAATTTAAATTTAGAATGCAGAGATTATATTTTCAACTCTGCTTTTTACTATCCCTGTGATTTGCGACATTCTCTCTATCTGTCTTTCTCTGTCTCTCTCCCTCTTTATATATGTGTGTATACATATATACATATATTACATATACACACAAACATATGTATGTGTAGTGTTATAAATGTATATTCATGTATATACACAAGCAACATATATTGTGTATGGATATGCATTGTATATACATATATTTGTTTAAATGAATTTATATACACTTGTGTATAGACATATATTATTACATGTATGTAAATAAATTTGGGGAGGGAAGTATCCTCTCATTAAGTGCCAATGTCATTTGTCACCCCTTCTCTCATGTACACATATTTCTGGTTACACACACACATTATATTGCAGCACGCACCCTAGCATCCCCAGGATGGCTGTCAACACAGGTTCTCGATCTGCTTTTCCAAAGGAAAGCAACTCAAAATGGGTTAACAATCTTGCTTTAATCAAACATATGACATTTACCTAGTTCAGGAGAAAAAGGTAAGCACCTCAAACTTCAGAGGATACGAACAAGTTACAAGCAGCAGACAGGCTTCCAGGTGTCTGACCATTACATCCATACCTAGTCACAGTTACTAGAGAGCGAAGCACCAACATCTGGGTTTTCAAAGCCGGGGGGCCCAATGGCTGCCCAGAGTCTCATCTAGTCAAATCATTTAATTCTTCTCAAAGTGAGCCCCAAAGCAAAGCCTCACATCAGGCTATATATAGCCTTCTCCTGGGTCAGAGAATGTCACAACCCTGTTGACCCACTGCCCAATAACAAAGTAAAAACAAACCTCCCACCACAGGCTCTATGTTACACTTATTAGGGGGCAGAGTATATTTTCAAATCAAGGAAGGTTCTCAGAGTCATTTAAGCCTATCAAAGGGCATAGGGGCAGGGAAGATCTTAAATTCCCATTCCCATAACATATATATATATATATGTATGTATATGTATATATACATGTGTTTGTGTTTACACGTATACATATAGTAAGGGACTGTCCAATAAGTCCAGTCTTTGTGACTATATTCATTCCCCCATTACATGTTTTTGTATCTAAACAGAGAGCAAAGTTAGTCATTTTGACTAAGTTGAAGTAACAGAATTTAAATGGCAGAACTGGAAACAGAACCTGTGCACCTTAAATGCCAATTCTGATGAAGCAAAGGACTGTGAGTTTACTATTCAGTCAATCATTAAACATTTAGTAAGCACCTACTATTTGACAAGCACTGAACAAAATATTGGGGATTATCAGAGGAGAGAAGAGGTGAGAGATGTTACAAAGTTAAAATCAATAGGTCTTGGCAACATATTAGATATGGAAAGGTGAGAGGTAGTAAATCTATTAGAATGAGGTGTTGTTTTGTTTTGTTTTTTTTATTCTAGATCCATTCTCTCATTTTGTGGTTCAGTCATTTTCAGTTATGTCTGACTCTTTGTGACCTCCATTTAGGGTTTTCTTGGCAAAGATACTGGAGTGGTTTGCCATTTTTTTCTCTAGTTAATTTTACAGAAAGAGAACGGAGGCAAACAGGGTTAAATGACTTGGCCAGGATCACACAGTTAGTATGTGTCTGAGGGCAGATTTGAACTCAGGAAGATGAGGCTTCCTGACTCCAGGGCTCTACTCTATTCACTGTGCCACCTGAATGTCCCCATTCTCTCATAACTATGAATATAAAACATGAGCAGGTTTAAGTGGTAGGGCCAAGAAAGGGTAATCAGCAATATCAAGAAACTTGACATTTTTATAGTTTTCCCTTCTCTATTCTTCCAGTGAATGACACAAAGCATATCCACTACTCTTTGTTGATAATTCTCATAACTGTTAAAGAAAAGTCATTAAGGAGTCGAAGTTGGCAATCAAGATTCCAAAGTTAGACAGCTCTGTGTATGTGCTGTGCACAGAGTCAGCAGCCTCTGAGACCTACACAAATCCTCAATTCTTTGAAGCATATTTTTCCTTTGAGAAACATGGGTTATTTTTTAAAGAGTTATAAACAGGCTTTACAAAAAGCCTACTAACACATTTCATCAAACAAAACCATCTTACTAGACTATTCTACTTACAATTTGATACTATTTTGCTTTGTCACAAGATTGAAGGGGAGAAAGAAACCAGCCAGATTTCATAATGAGATTTATAATGCTTTCAGATTAGTATAGAATGAATGTGCTTCCCTTAACACTCCATTATATTTATTTCATTGCCTTAGTGATAGACAGATTTGATGTAGGCTTTGTAAAAATCTCCTTCATGTCCTTACATAGGAACAATGCCAAATTAACCTATCAAAATAGTGTGGTGAATTAAACTTACAACCCCTCATTAAATTCCCAATATATTTAATGTATTACAAGCTGTACAGTCAATGTGCAGGCAATTATTTTGTATTCTGAAGTCACTGTACCTTTTTTCAAATTCTGGAATCCAAGAATAATCTGATGTAGTTTACCAAGGTGCACTGCTTTAACTGTGAAAATCTCCACCTGCAATTGAAGAAAGAATGAAACTGGGGAGTGATGAATCCATGGGAAAAGAGATCAGTTGTTCCCTCTCTTAAGTTATATTCTGTCCAATCCATTCTGTAAACTTGGTTCATTTTAGAGTTCATGATAATCTCAAAAGGGAAGATGAGGTCACTAAGCCCCAGGGAAGTTCAGGGACTTGAGCAAGGTCCCTCTGGCAGAGCCTTATCTAGAACTTCAATGCCCTAGTTCCTGATTCCCATGCTCATTCAATTACTCCCCATCACTAGACACAAATGTCAGGATACAGTTAATGACACTTTCCCAAAATTTCTGTTGCCTATTTAAAGTTCCATTAAAGACATCATTGCTTTTAATTTAGCACATGGGGCACACGGATATGAAGGCTGACTGAAAATAGATTATATGTCTGGAAAAAATACTAGCAGCACCACTTAATGTTGCAGACTTTGAATGCTTAGAATTCAGAGAATATGAATAGGGACTTGAAAGACAATTCAGATTTGATTTGGGAGAACATGAAGTAGGTACAGAGGAAAACCTGAGTTTAGGTAATAATTTAATTGTGAAGAAAGAGAAATAAATGAGTCAGGAGGAGCAAAATATCATGATATTCTTGAAGATTTTTTTTGTCAGAAATAACAAACTGAAGTATGGCTGGAAATCAAATAGAGATGGTGGGATTTTCCAAAGAATAAAAGGAAAATGCAAAAAGACAGACTAATCTCAAGGTGATAGCTGTTGCATCTCAATCAATACTTAGTTAACTGAAGAATTTTCCTTTTTTTCTATTACAGATGAACTTTTATCAAATGATAAATATTTATCTCGATTAGTCAACAAACTTTTATTAAGCATTCACTATGTGTCAAGTACCATGCTAAATATTGGCGATATGAAATAAAGATTAAAAAAGAAACAATGCCCCCAAGAAACTCAAAACATAATGTAAGAGGCAACACAAACAACCATGTGTAAACAAGATATATGCAACATGCATTACAGGTAATCAAAAGAGTAAAGACACTAACATTAAGGGAGATTAGAAAAAAGCTTCTTATAAAAAGTGGGATATTAGGTAGGACTCAAAGGAACTCAAGAGAATCCAACCAGTGCAAATGCAATGGAGTGTCTCGTGAGAAATAGCAAGGCTACTGGTGGCTCTACATTACATAGTACACTGAACAGGGAGGAAGTAAGGAGGGAGAAGATGGGAAAGGTAATAACGGGATAGGTTATAAAGGGCTTTGAAAGTCAATCAGAGGACTTTATATTTGATTTGGGAGGCGATAGGGAGTCACTGGAGTTTATTGCATAAGGCAGTGGAAAATCAATTTGATTCTTAAGTGAAGTATGGACTAGAGTGGGGAGAAACTTGAAGCAGAAAGACCAACAGGAGGCTGTTTAACTAGTCCTGTAAGGCATGCAGTGATTAGGACTTGCACCAGGGCGCTGGAAGTGTCAGAGAAGAGAAGGAGTCAACTGGAGTTTACTTTAGAAAAGTAAAAACAGGATTTGGTAATAAATTTGGATGAGGGAGCTGTGAATAAGGAGAATAAGAATAAGGAGTTGAAGACAACACTTAAACTGTGAGCCTTGGTAACTGGGAGGATGGTTGTGTCCTCAGTAGAAATTAGGAAGAAGGAAGGGTTTGGGGCAAAAGATAGTGAGCTCAGTTTGGAACATATTGAATTTAAGATGTCTCTGGTCTATTCATTTTGAAATGTACAAGAAATAGTTGGATATATAAAACTGGAGGTCAGGAGAGATGTTAGGGTGAGACAAACAGATCTGAGAAAGATTTGAATACATTTGAAAATGTAATCCATTGGAACTGAGATCAACCAGTGAAATAGTATATAGAGAAAAATAATTAGGTCAGATTCTTAGGGGACAACCATGGTTAGTGGACGTGATATAACCTACTTAGAAGGAGAAGTTAGAGAGGTAGGAACAGAACCAAGAGAGGATATGATAAAATACTAGAAAGAAGAGAGTACAAGGAAAACAAGCTGATTAACAGTATCTAAAACTGCAAAGAGGTCAAGAAGGATGAGGGCTGAGAAAAGGCACTTAGGTTTAGCAATTAAGAAATCATTAGTGGGGTGGCTAGGTGGTGTAGTGAATAGACTACTGGCCCTGGAGTCAGGAGGACCTGAGTTCAAATCTGACCTCAGACACTTAACACACTTGTAAGCTGTGTGACTTTGGGCAAGTCACTTAACCCCAATTGCCCTCAAAAATTAAAAAAAAGCAAAAAAAAACTTAAAAAAAGAAATCATTAGTAACTTTGTAGAGAATATTTTCAGTTGAATAATGAGGCCAGAAGATAGACCAATAGAATAATGAAAAGAATGAAAGGAAAGAAAAAATGAATGAAAAGGAAAGAGGCAGTGATCATAGAAGGCTTTCTCAAGGGGCTTAGCCTCAAAAGGTAGGACATATATGGGACAATAGTTGGCTTTGATGGAGGGATCCAGTGAAGTTTGGGGAGGGGGGGGGAGGTGGAGGATACATTGGTGTGTTTATTGGTGCAAGAATAGGATTAAGAATAGACTAAAGATTAGTGACAGAATAGAGGTGATTGAGAGGGAAATCTGCTGGAGCAGAAATGATGGAATAGCATTATATATGAATATAAGGGGTTTTCCTTGGCGTGCCTCTTCATGGGAGACAGAGGTGAAGGAGAAGATGATGGCATAAGACAACTGAGTGATGTGAGATGAAGAAGAGGGAACAAGAGGGAGCTCTCATGAATGGCCTCAATTTGTTCCAGTGAAATATTCCATAAGGTTCTTAACTGAGGGGCTGAAGAAAAGGGGAGCTATGAAAGGCCTGAGACAGGATGAAAAAGTTTGGAAAAGCTGACTAAGATAACAAATCAATTACGGAGGTATGAAAAGTTTGCCTTGTCATAGTGAGTGCCCAGTTGACATTATCTATCATAAATTTGTAGAGGTTCCAGTTACCTGGTTTCAAAAACTCTCTAGGTTCATTCAGTAGCATGTAAATAAGAGCAAAGGCAGTGGTTTATGGGGGTAATCCAAAGCTTAGGCTTGGTAGGGCAAGATCAGTAATACAATAAGGGGGCAAGGTGCTCTAGAGAAGAGGATACAGATGAATTCATTCATTTTTCAGGGTCAAGATGGGGAAGAAAGTAGGCAGTGCAGGGGTTTATGGATGGCCTGGAAAAAAAAAAAGTACAGAGACTAGAGATGTAGGTGAGTATGAAGACCAGGTTTTAGTGTTTCAAGGCAGAAAGTGTAATGTCAGTAGAATATGATCAGATAAGAGAATTTCAGAATTAATGAACAAGGAAACAGAGCATATGTGGGTAATGACAAGATCAAGAGTATGACCATCTCTGTGTGTAGCTAAGATAGAAGAGCAGGTCAAGGGCAATGACTAAGTTGAGGAATGGGAAGTTAAGGTATGTGAGGGCGTATATGTGTATGTATATATGTACATATGCATGTATATATATGTTTGTATGCATGTATATGTGTATGTTTGGGTATATATGTATGTACACACATGCACATACACATACATACATAAAATACTCCCTCAAATACCTTTCTTAACTTCCCAGTTAAGGGAGATGTATGGATGTATATATTTATGTTGACGTAACCTAATATGAGGGCAGAAGTTGAGGAGGAGAGAAAGCCTGAGTCAAGCACATCTCCTTTTGACTCCAAAGTAGATGAATCTCAATACATATAATGTAAAGCCTACCCTTGAAAAATTCATATCAATATAGCATTTTAAGGTTTAGAAAGTGCTTGCCTCACTACAACCATGTGGGAAGTATGCGATGCATTGTTGCCATTTCTTTTTTATTGAGGAGGAAGCTGAAGCTCTGAGAAGTTACATAATTTAGCCATCATTACAGAACCAGAAGATTTAAGAGGCAGAATTTGAACCTAGGTCTCCTGGCTCCTAACACAACATTATACTCAATGCCATATTGTTTCCCATAGCTTGCCAATGATGAGCATAGAACTAATTTCTCATAGTTTGTTTTCCAAATTTATTCCCAGATACTTGTCCCTAACAACCTTACAGGATAGTTTTGAGGTCAAATGGAGCTATGCATTGGGAGGTGCTATGAAATCATTTAGAGAGGGATGCTTTGTAAGCATTAATTCTTAATTGAGACAAGGACAAGTCTGTGAAATATGCTAGGAAGAATTATTGAAAGTTGCAGATAAAATGACAAGTAAAGATATTTTAATTACTGTGTCTGTAGATGCAAAGGTCACAGAGCAAACAAGAAGCTGACAGTAGCAGCCTGAAAGCTCAGGTTGGCACATCTTCCCCAGAAGGTTATTTTCTCAGGGAATAATGGACAGAATGTTACACTTGGGTCCAGGAAGACCTTAAAATCCTGCCTCTGATTCCTCCTAGTAGCGTTATTACTTCATCTCTCTGTGTCTGTCTCAGGCAACTGTATGAGGCTAAATCATAGAGGGACCAGAGTCTGCATATCTAAAGTCAATCATTCAACAATGATTTATTAAGCACTTCCTACAAGCTTAGTGAGTGGGAAAGGCCAAACAAAACACAATCCCTGACTTAAAGAAGATGTCATCTGAATGGGGGAGATACATGCAAATAATTATGTACATACCAGGTATATACAACGTACATGGAAGATGACCTCAGAGGGAAGGCACTAGTAGCTGGGGAGCAGGGGGCAGAGGGGGGACCTGGAGTTTCTGATTAGGGGAAGCCTCTTGCAAAAAGGCAAGATTTTGGTGGAGTCTTGAAAGGGGCCAGAGATAGACAAAAGGCAGAGGTGAGGAGGAAAATCATCCTTAGTTTGGGAGACAGGCGGTGGAGTAATTAGGAATTCCATCCCATGATGTAACACATCCTTTGGGACTAGGAATCTCCCCCAAAATGTTGAGTATTATTTACTTAGTCTGTCCACAGAAATCATGCTATCTAAAAATATGGGCATGTTGGTACATAAAAGTTTTACAGAATATTCACGATCAAAACAAGAATACCTATAAATGCTTTTGCTGTTCCTCATGAAGGCAGAAATCAGTGAGCTGTCAGTCAAAGACCAATAGATGTCTATTGAGTAATAACACAGAGTGGAATTGTGGGAAGAATACAAAATACAAAACTAGACTTCTCTTTGCCTCACAGTATTATGGGCCTCTCCTCCAGTGTACATTGATTGGATCTTAAAAGGAGTGCATAACTTGATACATAAATCTTTCTCACTGTCCTCATTCTCAGGCAATCTCCCTCATTAGAATCTATGTGAAAGTGTGTTTCACAAATGCATTTTCTTTGGGGGTGGAGGGAAGAAACTAATGATATTTCCCATCTATTACAGTATTCTCATGAAAACTATACTGGATTTTTACATGGAAACAAGGTTAGTGAAAGATACTTCTTTGAATTAAAATGCATGCTCATAATTATTTGTTAAGTCCCTCAAGAACTTCATTTCTCAGTGATCTCGCACTGTAGTGAAATACAAATGGAGTCCATGATAACTTAACTCATTAATGCAAAGATTTGGACATATCCTGAAACCTAAAATCAGTATAGCAGAGACTTGAGAACTGATAGAGGACAAAGAAGGCAAACTTTACCCTCTTCCTGAACCATTGTTAATTATTAAGTCCTATTCCAGCATAACCTGCATGTCTGGGACTAGCTGTCATGGGCAGGATGGGAGTTGAAAGTACTTTACTTTATCCCAATCCTAAAAGAAAGATGGCCTAAGAGAGTTTCCATTAAGGAGAAAATAAAAAATCACTCCTCCACCCCCAAACAAACAAACAAACAACCAAAAAGACAAATTTGGTCTGAGGTAACCTAGTTGTTCTGCCAACTACTCTTGTAAGAAAAAAGAAAAAAAAACAAACACCTGGCAATTTTAATCCTTAGAGAAGTAGATTTCAGCAGCAGCTTTTTGGAGGAGGCAGCCTAGAAGACACAGTCATAGATAATTCTTGGAAGATTTAGTAGCAATGAGGTTCCTCCTAGGAGTATGAATTGCCTATAGTTGACTATAAGTATTCTCACACCTTCCTCAGATGCCTCCTGTCTCCTCATTTCCCACGTGGTTGTATTTATTTTGGAATTCTTTGGTTTCTCCACTAAGGATCCTCCCTCTCCCAGTCAGACACCTTCCCCCTTCTCCCGCCCCTTCTCCTACTTTTCAGTTGTCTTTTGTGAGCTGTTTCCTCCAGTTAGATTATAAGCCCCTTGAGGGGAGGGACTGTCTTTTCCTATTTGCATCTCCAGGCTTGGCATAGTCCCTCACACACAGTAGGCACTTAAATTGTTTATTGACTATTTATTGACGCCCAGCTGTGGAAGAGTGACGAGTGACTCTATGTATATGTGTGTGTGTGTGTGTGTGTGTGTGTGTGTGTGTGTGTATTTTAATTAACATTTTTTTTTTTTGCTTTTTGGAGGGCAATTGGGGTTAAGTGACTTGCCCAAGGTCACACAGCTAGTTTTTTTGTGCTAAGTGTCTGAAGAGGGATTTGAACTCAGGTCCTCCTGATTCCAGGGCTGGTGCTCTATTCATTGTGCCACCTAGTCACTCCTCTATGTATATTTTTTTGAAGTGAAGATTATGTCTTTTTGCCTAAATCAATTCAATAAATGTTTATCCCAGATACTCCTATTTACCTTGCTATTTTTCTTTTATTTAATTAAATGCTGTTGATTCATAATTTCATATTTCTAATCTGGTTGGGTCTAGAAAAGAATACACTAGATGGGGCCTCAAGTCCAAGGACCTGAAGAGTATCCTTGAATTCGGATTCAGCTTTGAAGAGAACATATTGATGTAAATTGTAACCCAGGCTACGCATTATAAAAGACTCCTACTTCACATGCACAAGAAGTGTTGCACTTTGAAAGAAATGTAAATATCTTGATTTTGTATAAGGTTTAATCTAAAATACACTTGTAGATGTATAATTATTCAGCATGGAATACATGCCTCTTTTAGTTCTTTGCCAAGAAGTGATGTAAAAGAAAGGGTAAATAAGAGAGTAATCAAAGTAGGGATGCAATTAAATGAAAAAATAAATATTTTATTCAGGCTTTACTCTTCAAATTACAACCAAATAACAAAGATAATCAAGATGCCACAAGAATCTCTAAAAGCCACAGTTGATGCTATTGTTTCTCCCTCTAAACAAATTTAAAATTTGGAACAGCAATTGGAAACATTATAGGAAAAAAATCAATTGGAAACATAATAGGAAAACTAAAGAAAAGAATTGAAAATTGATGCCAGAAATAGCAAGACTAATTGCTATGGGGTAGGGAAGTAAAGGTAATGACTGAGTTAACATTTCTGACAACTGTCTTCTGAAACTTTTAGGTAGAAGAATGAGAGTGGGTACCACTTCTAGGGTAGTATCCCAAAGAGATCATACAAGTGGGAGGAGGACCTGTATGTACAAAAATATTGATAGCAGTTCTTTTTGTGGTGGCAAAGAATTGGAAATCAAGGGCATGCCCATCAATTGGGGAACTGCTGAACAAGTTGTGGTATATGCATGTAATGGAATATTATTGTGCTATAAGAAATGAGGAGCAGATGGACTTCAAAATAAACTGGAGAGACTTATAAAACTGATGCTGAGGGAGGAGAGCAGAACCAGGAGGACTTTGTACATAATTACAGACACACCGTTATCTAACTTTGATAGACTGGGCTCAACTCAGCGATGCAAGGTTTTAAGAAAACTCCAAAAGACTCATGATGGAAAGGAATATCCACACCCAGAGAAAGAACTACTATCTGAATGAAGATTGAAGCAAACTACTTGCTCTCTCTTTTGTGTTTTGTTTTGTTTTGTTTCATTCCTTCTTTCTCGTTGTTCACTCCATTGGTTATAATTCTTCTTTACAACATGACTAATGTTTAATGTGAAGGTATTTGTAGAACCTATATCAGATTGCATGCCACCATGGGCGGGGGGCAGTATGAGAGGGAGAGAAAATTTGGAACTAAAGGGATTATGGAACTGAATGTTGTAAACTAAAAGTAAATAAATAAATTTTTTAAAAAAGAATGAGAGTGGGCATAATGAAAACAAGCCTTAACAGGTGAATACATATCCTAAACTGAACCCTCCCCAAAACATCCTCATCTCTGCTGAGGACTCCAATATCCCCTATTTACCCAAATTGATAAGTACATAGTTATCTCTCACACTTCTGATCTTCACTTTCCATACCTAATATTTGCAAATTCTCGTTGCTCCTTTCCCCACAAGATTTTCCCCATCCACCTTCTTTTCTCTACTTATGTGGCTACCTCCTGTAGTGAATAATTTCAAGTAATTTCACTTGTTTACATTTCTAGTCTTTCTCTTCCAACAAGTCAAGTCAATCAAGTCAACAAGCATGCTAATGGTGGAAAGAGAATGCAAATGACTACAAACAAGACATATCCAATCTAGATTGGAGATATTCACAGAGGAGCTGAGAATAAAGAGGGTTGGGAAAGGCTTCTTGCATAATGCTGGGCTTCGGCTAAGACCAGAAGGAATCCAAAGTCATAAAGCAGAAATTAAAAGAGCTCCAGATATGGAAGGAAGCCAGGGAACAGACATGGAGTTGAGAGATAGAATGTTTGATATGAGGAATAACAGCAAGGGGGTCAGTGTCATTGGATAGGTTATATATGGGAAAGGTAGGAGAGGACCAGATTTTGCTTTAAAATTCAAACAGAGGATTTTACAATTGATCCTGGAGGTAATAAGGAGTCACTGAATAGGGTGATAACATGGTCTGATATATACTTTAGGAAGATTTGACAATTTGACAGCTTAGGGGAGGATGGACTGGAATGGACAGACACTTGAGACAGGGAGACTAAGCAGAAGGCTATTCGATAGTCCAGGCATGAGGTCATAATGGCTTGGAGTAGGGTGTTGGCAGTGTCAGAAATAAAAGAAGGCATGTCTAAGATATATTACAAAGGTAAAGACAAAAGTGCTTGCCAACAAATCAGTAATGATGTAGGGGTTAAAAACTGAGGCGTCAAGCATGAAAACTAGGCTGTGATCCTCCACACAGCTACAAAAATACTCTTTCTAAAGCAGAAGACAGAGCCCATCACTCTCTTGCTCAAACTTGTTCAGTAGCTCCCTATTGCCTCTAGAATAAAATACAGGCTTCATGAGCCTGGTATTCAAGGCCCTCTTCAATCCGATTCTAACTTTTTTTTTTTGCATGATTCAGTCATTTCAGTTGTGACTGATCCTTCATGACCCAATTTGGAGTTTTCTTGGCAAAAATACCAGAATGATTTGCTGTTTCCTTTGCCAGTGGATACAGTGGGTCTATTTTGTCAGGCAATCAGAGGTTAAGTGACTTGCCCAGGGTCACACAGCTAGGAAGTATCTGAGACTGAATTTGAACTCAGGTCTTCCTGACTCCACTGTCTGCCTCAGTTCCAACCTATATTTCCAAATTTATTTTATAATATTCCCCTTCCTGAAACCCCATTCTAAACAAATTGGACCACAAGATGAACTGCATTACCATCCCCCACTTCCATGCATTCATGCAATCGACCCACATTCCTAGAATGTGTTTTCTCCTCATCTCGTTCTGCCAGAATACGTAATTTCCTTTAAGGTTCAGCTCATTTGCCACTTCTTCAATAGAGTGGCTTCTCCTTTCCTCCTCAAATTACTCTATATCTATGAATCTAGTTACATGGCATGTCCCTCTTAAGCTTCCAAAGATCAGGGTCAACTTTATTTTGTTGTTCCCACAAATGAGAACAACAGTCCCCTGACCCCCTAGGTATTTAGCTAATAATCTTCACTTCTATGATATGTCATGGTCCTCTTCAAGAACAAAGGACAAACAACAACCCTATGAGGAGTAGGAGCTACCCCACTGGAGACCCACCTGGAACTGGTCAGTTGAACAATATAGCTTCTTTATTTTTCTTTCCCTTCCTTCTTTCTTTCTTTCTGTCCTTCTTTCCTTCCTTCCTTCCTCCCTTCCTTCCTTCCTTCACTCTTTCCTTCCTTCTTTCTTTCCTTCCTTCCTGTTCTGTGGTCTTCCGAATTTTTTAGATGAAAAAAAGTATTCCTGAAGCCTTTACAAAGGATTGCTTCAGGTATTCCCAGAGTGTTTTCAAAAAGCATATATCTTTTCCTACCAAATGATGAAAGCAATTATTAGAGAACTAAGCATTGTGTTCTTCTTTCATACCATGAATTACTATTTGGAAGTAGTGAAAGAAACTGAGTAATTGATTGCATACCTTCTTTGTCAATAGCCCTATGTTGTCACATATTCCAGGATAAAGAGAATAGCCTTTAGGACCTTAGGAACAACTGTGGGTGATTTTCTTTCCCACCATGCCTCATTAGTACTTAAAGGAAAAAAAATAGCAAGACACTTAAGCATTATGTCACTTTCTGGATGCTCTCATATTATGAGCAATGAAAGCTTTAACATAATACACTAATAAAATTCTGATTTTTCTTATTTTACAACTATAGATATAGCTATCTCCTCCTCTTTCTTGTTTCATCTACAGCAATCTTCTCTGGCCTTTTTTTGTTCTGTTCCCAACTAATTCCTTACCATTTAATATTGGGTTGTATAGCTATCCATGTTGTTGTCTAACCTTTCTACTAAACCATAAGCTCCATGAGGGCAGGGACCTGTGTTTTATCTAAACTTTGTTATCACCTCTAGCACCTAGTACAGTGTTGGGTGTACCTTCCAAACTATTTGCTGAGTGTTGAATGCATCAATACAATTTAGACTCCATGTAAATGAGAAATAGCAAATCAAAGCACTTATTTAACAAATAACAATTCTGTTTTACCTGTCCTCTGTTAAAAGTGATTGGGCTACTTCTTGAATTGGTAAGCCATCTTTTCCCAGAATCACCTCTTTCTCCTTTTATGTAAACATAAACCTGGCCAGTGGCATCTGCATTCTTCACATCTCCAGTGTGTATCTGGATAGAGTATTTCACAACTGCAAGAAAGACAAATAAAGAAAAAAGTCACCAGAGAAAAATTTTACATGTGACATTTTGTTCTGTATTCTATGGATGTTCTCATCTCATTAGTTCTATGAATAAATTTGGCTAGGAGTAAAAATAAAGCTATTTGATATAGGATAAAAAGCAATTGAGAGTAAGTCGGTCACTTCATTCTAAATTTACTGCATAGCAGATAAATAATTTTTCTTTTCCATCAATCAATTCATGAACTGGCAAAGTAGATACAAACTACAATCATTAGATAAGGCTTAAAAAGTCACCACCTAGTTAAATTACCTAACATTTTGTTTTTACTTGAAAGTGACCAAGGCCACAGTTTCCATCATCAAGGAATAAAAATAGTATTTTCTGCTTATGTAATATATGTGATGCTTAACATTTACACAAGCAGAAAATGTCATTTTGCTATGCTGTAATGCAGACTGTAGACTTGGTTATTTTGAAGAGAAAATAAAATGCATTTTACAAACTCTGAAAATGCTCAGATTTAAACCAATAAATGATTATATGAAATTTTATATTAAAAGTACAAGTAGATTCCAAAAGGGGTATTTTTCTTGACAAGGCCACATCCTTCCTTAAAAGTTTAACATTCTAACCTTACAAGGCCACTGTAAGAATTAGGGAAGATTATTTATTCCTTTCAGATAAAAAATAACATTATCTTCTATCAAAAGTGAGGCCAATAAAAGAGAATATGATTAGCAGTCAATTAATCTTAACATATTTTTGAAGTCTTTGTAAACCTGCATATTTCAGTTTTAGATTTTAGATGTTATCAATTAGGCCATGAGACTCCATTTATTTTCACTAGCTGCCCCCCATGTCTTGAACTCCCTCTCTCTCTCCATTTCTAATGCCTAGCTTCCTTGGTTTACTTCAGATCCCAGCTAAAATCCCATCTTCAACAAGAAGCCCTCACAGAAGCCTGTTAATGATAATGTCTTCGCTCTGTTAATTATCTCTAACCTGTATATATCTTGTTTGGACAAAGGTGTTTTAGCATGTTGTTTCTTTAATTAGAAACAAATGAGTTCCTTGAGATCAGGGACTGTATTTTGCCTTTCTTTGTATCCCCAGTACTTAACACATTGCCTAGCACTCAGTAAGTGCTTAATAAATCATTGTTGATTTTATTAGGGAGGTAAATCAGCAAGATCTTGATCATTTGAGATAGGCAAGTCTGGCATATATATCCATAGATCGAGTTGGAATGATCTGAAAAAAATTAGGCCCCTATGTTCATGATTTGAGAAAAGTAAACAAGCAACTTTTCTTAATGATTAATTATATTTTACCTTTTTTTTTTTTTAAGCAATTGGGGTTAAGTAACTTGCTCAAGGTTACACGGCTAGTCATTATTTATGCGTGGGTGCTCATTTTCTGAGGCCGGATCTGATCTCGGGTCATCCAAACTCCGAGGCCGGCGCTCTTACTCACTGCGCCACCTAGCCGCCCCTCTAGGGCAATTGGGGTTAAGTAACTTGCCCAAGGTCACACAGCTAGGTTTTTGTTTGTGTGGGTTAAGTGTCTGAGGGAGGATCTGAACTCAGGTCCTTCTGACTCCAGGGCCGGCGCTCTACTCACTGCACCACCTAGCCGCCTCTTATATTTTACCTTTAAGGAAACATTGTGCCTTTCTATTCCCTATGAGCTAAGTGGTCAGAGACTATGAAGAGGCATATCACAAAACGCAGAAAAGAGATTACTAATAGCTACCTTAAAAGTGTTCAAACTCTAGTAGTTACATAAATGTGAAATAACAAAACTCCAAGATAATACTTTACACCCATCAAATCAGCAAAATTAAACAAGAGAAAATTCAATATTGGTAGAACCATAGAGAAACAGGCTTATTATTACACTGCTGGCAAAGCTGTAAATTGGGACAATTCTTTCAAAAAGCAAGAAGGTATCACATAGTAAGAGCCACAGAATCATTCATATAATTAACCCAATGATCCTTCTACTAGGACAATAGCTCAAGGATGTTACTGACATGGGGGAACAACAAAAGGCTTATCAGTACAAAAATGATCATTCATATTGATGGAATCCTAATAAAGCTGCCCCCAGACCTAATATTCTAACTTCATTATAGGCCTAGCCCTAGTGAACAGCAGGTCCACTGTATCTACCCACCCCTCCCCCCAACCAATGTCTTAACTTATGCCTCACTGCTCACTAGAACAACAGGTGTGTCCCTGAACTATTAGTTCCCACAGAAATAGCAGTGTGTCCATATGATGGGAACCTAGCTACTGCCTCTACCTGGTCACCACCCTCAGACCATTTTCCAACGAGAACAGGTGTGCAATCACAATCACATCTTCCATCTAGCCCAAGACAAGACCACAATAGCTAGCCAGTTGGAGGGCAGAATGACCAGAACGTTTAACCACAGAACCATAGGTGGGACCCCTCCTCCATTATCTAATCCTTTAACAAACTCCTCCTGCCTTTTAATATTAATACTATGTAAATTTCTGTTGTGTAATTGCATCTTTACCCTATAAAAATCGTTCTTGCTTTTTCTAAAGCTGCTGGTGCCTCTTGGAAATTAGCCCGATTCATGAGAGGCATCAATCTCAATAAGTGCCTATACTTGGATTAGAGGTGGTCTGACTGAATTCTTTGAGATGGTTCCACCACAATGCATCATGAAATTGCAACAGTTTTTGGGTGGGCAAAGCCCCCACCTGGACAATTTTTGGCATCCCTGGGTTTAAACCGCAACAGTATCACAAGTCTCTGCTAGATGGAGAAAATAACTTATTTCAAGGAACTGTTGTGAGAATCAAATGAAATAAATTACATAAAGTACTCTGCAAATCAAAAACAATATATAAATTTCAGCTAGTAATACACTAGTCTCCACAAATTAGCAAATGAAAAATCCTCATACTACAAACAGATTTTAACAATAAAAACAATAAACTCTATTGGAAATAGAGCACTATCACAGGGGGAAAACCAAAACAAACAACTATTGGCTATTATTACCTATATGTTAAATGAACCCATGAGCATTTGAGAAAAGCTTTAAAAAAATAGACTTAGATACTAAAACGTAAGTATACAATAAAAAAAAAAAACAGTATTAACCTGAGAACAAAAGAGGAAAAAAAGGGAAAAAAGCATGTCATGTGCATAGGAAAACAGATTAAAAATATATAGCAATAAATTTCCATTTGAAGAAAACCTATATAATAAACACTACATATTGTGTTAAGAGCTGTCCATCTCTTTACTTTCTTGTAAATTTTCTTTTGTTCTCTACTGTGTACTTTTTACCTTGTTCTTTTTTCCCCTTCCTCTCCTCTCCCCTGCTCAGAAGGTTATAATTAAGCACACACACACACACAAACATATATATATAGACACATATATACATATGTACACATACATATGTGTATGTGTGTGTGTATATATATATACACACACATATACTTTCCCTAACAAATTCTACTCCTGATCTTTGTTTTTACATTTGTGCATATCTCTTTATTTCCTATCACTCTTGATCCCTCTACTTTACTTCTACCAGTTACCTTGCCTTCCTATTACTTAATCTACCCTTCCCCCCACTCCAAGGATTCCCCCTTCTCCTATCATTCCCATAAATCCAAACACCCTTCTGTATCCTCCTTAACCTATTCCCTCCCCTCCCCTCTAAAAGTGCCTCCCTTATGCTCTCCCCTCCTCCCTGTCCACATTAGCATTGTATTTCTTTTTTTGTTTGTTTGATTTTTGGAGGGGGGAAAGCAGGGCAGTTGGGGTTAAGTGACTTGCCCAAGGTCACATGGCTAGTAAGTGTTAAGTGTCTGAGGTCAGATTTGAACTCAGGACCTCCTGACTCCAGGGCTGGTGCTCTATTCACTGCACCACCTAGCTGCCCCAGCATTGTATTTCTTTAGGAATTTAGAATACTTTTCTACTCTGCTAAATATACATGTATTGTTCGCTCTTGAACCCATTCCAAAGAAAGTAGGATTCCAGAACTAACAGCCCTCCTGCCCCACTTAATTCCTCTGTGTCAGTTCTTCCTCTGCCACTTCATTTGTATAAGATAATTACCCTTTTTAGTTGTTCCTAAATGGTTTTACTTTTTTTTTTAAAGCAATTGGGGTTAAGTAACTTGCTCAAGGTTACACGGCTAGTCATTATTTATGTGTGGGTGCTCATTTTCTGAGGCCGGATTTGATCTCGGGTCATCCCAACTCCGAGGCCGGCGCTCTTACTCACTGCGCCACCTAGCCGCCCCAATGGTTTTACTTTTTAAAAGTATATTATATTCAGCTATGCCCCAATCTTTCTTATGAACTACCCAATTACTAATAATAATCTTAGACATACCTTTTGCATTTTACATATAAAATGCAAACAGTCTGTCCTTAATGAGTCCCTCATAATTAGTCTTTGACATGCACCTCATATTTCTCTTTGCTTTTGTATGCCAAATTTTCTATTAAGTTCAGATTTTTTTAAACAAAGAACTAAAAGTCTGACAATTCATTAAATGTCCATTTTTTTATTCAGGATTATGCTTAGCTTTTCTGAGTATTATATTTTCAGCCAGAACCCCAGTTCTTTTGCTCTTCAATACATAGTGTTCTGAGACTTGCAGTCTTTTAGGGTCACCACTGCTAGGTTTTGTGTGATTCTAATTGTGGCTCTGCCATATTTAAATCGCATTTTTTTCTTGTTGCTCATAATATTCTATCTTTGATCCATGTGTTTTGGAATTTGACTATAATATCCTTGTGGGTTTTCTTCACAGGATTTCTTTCAGGTGGTGATCAATGAATTTTTTCTATTTCTACTTTCCCCTCCTGTTTTGATGCTTCAGCACAATTTTCTTTAACTATTTCTTGTAGCATTGTATCAAGATTCTTTTTTTTTTATCATACCTTTCAGGTAGTCTGATTCTTTTTATATTTTCTCTTTTTGATCTAGTCTCCATATCAATTGTTTTCTTTGTGAGATGTTTCACATTCACTTCCATTTTTATATTATTCATATTTTGTTTTATTATTTACTAGTCTCTTATAACTTTGCTGGCTTCCCCTTGCATAATTCTGATATTCAAGGAGTCACTCTCTTCCTTAAGATTCTGGATTTCCTTTTCTAATTGGTTTACTTTCTTTTCATAATCTTGTTTATCTTGAATTTTTCTTTTTTATTTCCTTTTTTCCTCAATTTCTCTCATTTGGTTTTTAAAGTCTGTTTTAAGGTCTATGAATTCTTCCTGGGCAGGTGACTATTTGATGCTACCCTTTGGGGTAGAAGAGGTTTTGTTTTTGTTTTTTGCTTCAGTATCATCCTCTGAAGATGAACCCCAGTCTTTTCTATTCCCACAGTAACTCTCTATGGTTGGATTCTTTCTCCCTTGCCTGTGCATTTTTTAAAATCTATAATAGCTTAGTATTTGTAATCACCTGTAGTCCTGGGGTATGCAGGATGGTGCCTCTGTCCTCAGATCCTCCTTCACTTCTCCCCTCTGGACTGGAAGTCAAACCAAGCCTTCCAGCCTCTGGCAAGTGCCCATAGTCAGCAGCTTCCCTGCTCAACTGTTTCTGCACTCACTTGGTAGGTGCTGGTTCCTTCTCTCCCCAGATATGTCTCTGTAGAACAGTTGAGTTGGGCATTCCTTATCAGCAGAAGTTCCTTTAATCTTCCCCAGCTCAGATGTCCAGGCAGTTACCCAAATCCCAGGGCTTTCTGATTGTTTTTTAAGAGATAGCCTGCAAGTGTTTACTCTTCACAGGGCCAAACCCCAGTCTTGGAATTGATTCTTCTTCAGATCTTCTCCAATTACCCCAGGAGGACCCCTGTTCTGTCCCTACTTTTATTTATTTTTACCTCTCTATGTTGGCCCTGAAGTGCTATTTTATCTCATTTGTGGAGAAAAATCTTGAGAGCTTGGAATTTTCTGATCTATTCTACCACCATTCCAGAATCCTCTAAACAACATTTTAAATAGGTGCTGCCATACTAAATACTCATTGTCTCCAAACCATATGTAATGAAAAGCTTTTAAAATATAGAGTTCCAGCTAAATATATCAAAACCCTCTGGGAACAAATGACATCATCTTCATCCTCTGCTATTGGAGCTTTCCTCAATATGGTTTCAAGGACTCTACAGAAGATAAAGTTTCATGTCAGTATTTATATTTTGTTGCAAAATGAAACCATGCATTTTGCCCAACTGGTCAGTAGTTCACAGAACATTATATGTGAAAAAAACTCAATAATGATGTCCTAAGATAATGTTTATTTGAGTCTCTTTGAAAGCTATGAAAAAAGATTAAATGAAATATGATGATGATGATGATGATAAGTGCAACTGATTATAATGGTCATGATGGCAAAAACAACTGGAAATAGTATATGTGCCTAAAGTTTGAAGAATAGATGACAAAGTATAGTATAAAGACATACTGTTTCACAACATCATAAGCAAGTATGAATGTGAAGAATCTAAGAAAATATAGAAACGTATATGAAGTGATAAAGAATGAAGAAAAATTACAATATACATGTTGATAAATAGGTAAATATGTAAACAATAAAATGATAGCAACAGGATATAGAAAAATATAGAGGAAAACAATCCAGAAGGGAATATGGAAGTAAATAGGGCTATTTGGTTGCCATTTTGTTAAAGTTAATAGATACATCAAAAACTGTAAATCACAAAAAATTATGGTGCCATGTTCATTTCTTAAATTTCCATTTAAAATTTTAAAAGTTTTTGTTGGTTGGTGGTTATTAGGTTTATGATAAATAACTTTAAAGGGATGTTATTACTTTAGTCATCTTTATACTTCTTGAAACAAAAAATAAAAATAGTTTTGTTCTCATTGGAGATGATTTGAATAGTTTATCAGTCTACAAATCAGGATATTTATTTTGGTAGCTAAGACAGTTAATGTAATTTTATGGTTAAAACTGGAAGGAAGGAGAAAGGAAAGAAAAAGAGGGCAGGGAGGGTGAGAGGGAGAAAGAAAAGGAAAAAAAGATAAATTTACAGACCTATCTGTGAAGGAGTAAAGCAGAATTTATGCATATGTTCACAGACACAGACACACATACATATAATAAGCAGTTTGGTTTTTGAAAGCTACCTAATAATCTGTTTTTGATCACATTTCTCATGTTTTCTGTCATAAGATTAGGCAGATCAGATATAAAGCATAATTTTGCTATTCTCTATTATCAATATTCATTTATTCTTTATCTCCAATCAGTAAAACCCCATACTTTACACATAATAATTCTACTCAATGATTGAATAACATTGTAATAGTTGTTAATGCCTACTCTGTCGACCTCTTCTTAAAATGTACCCACTTTATTCAACTGAATTCCCTCAAGATAGTGGTCTAGTAATGTCAATTAGTCATTTCTTTTGGTCTTGGCCATTTTACTACTTGCCACTTCCTTGCCAAGATTTAGTCCAGGATCTAATCTCAGACTTCTCAATTAAATGACTCCAAAATGACTTCACATTCCCAGAAGGCTCTTACTTCATTTACTTAAATATTTATCTGAGCAAAGAAGAGCATCCAGGCTAAGTCCTGTGGCTTCACTGCTCTTCTGGAACCTAGTGTTACAGGAAAGACAATTTTATCATTTAGAAATAGGATGGTTTCAATTTCGTTTGAGACATTTGCGGGGTTTTAGTTTCCTTCTTTTCAAATCTTAAGCAGAACCCAGGGTCTAAGTAGACTACCTTGATCCTGGATCATGGGAATGGGAACTGAAGTTTAAACAAACCTGCTGGTTAAGACAGAGATGCATACACAAATACACATATACCTACATGCACATATACTTATGGAGATCTGCATAAGAGGCAGCTTAAAGCAGACATGTTTATTCACATTCATTGTGTTTATAAAAGGGGTTACTACAATGGCATTGCTTTAGGAAGGCACAGAGAACGTATATGAAGGGCAGAACTGTTAAGCCAAAAGGAAACAAACTTAAGGAAAAGAAGACTTTTATAATGTTCAATTCACAGGGAATAAGAATTGGATTCATCTTTAAATCCTCCAAGTTATGTGAAGAAATAAAAATGGAAGGCACAAAGGAAATACCCAGCAGACTCTCTCATCATTAAATAACCTAAAATGAGCAACTCTAGACCTAGCATTGGATGGACAAGGGACTCAGCTACTTATACTTCCCCTACCTAAGAGCTATCTTATATTTACAGTTTATTTTGCTAATCCTGTGTCTGCATCTGTGGAGGCAAAACTCTTATCCCTATTACTATTCTACGTTCTCTAATCCCCATCTATCTCATCCTCCCTCCTCCACTGTCCCTTGAATGTTCTCTTCCATTGTTATTTCTAGAACCCTGACTCTATTATTAATAAACTTCCTTTTCCATATATATTATCTATATATCTATTTCAGAATCCTCCCATCTCTCTGGCCCACTCTGCCTTTTCTCAGTTTGACCATAAAACTGTGTATTTTCCTTTTGGCATCAACCTTGAAAACGTTGCTTGGGTCTAAAGGCTTATGAGATGCAGATGCCACTTTTGTTATTCCTGGCCACCCTCTCCAATGCCAGATATGCCTCTTCTCATCTATGCCACACACTGAACTATAAAGAGCTATTGAAACACTCCTGGATCTCCTCAGTTATTCCCACACCATTTATATGCCATCATTTCTGTAATCTCTTCCCTATCCATCTATACCATCCAGTTCACATTCTTGCAACTTCAACCAATTACCCTCTAAGTCACTGTCCCTCATTTCTTAAGGAATTTAGAATCTACATGATCTGTACCACAGCCTTCTACTCCACCACAGTCCTAGTCTTCATACTTGGGTCTTCAATATACATTCAGATAAGTCCTTGAACACCTTCTAAACTTTACTATTTCTATGGAAGCTGCTAACAACCAAGTCACTCCTTTGTGTAGACACAGAGGAATCCTTGACTGCTCTCTCTTTCACATCCAATATCCAATAATATTCCAAGCACAATTGATTCTGTCTATCCAGTGTATTTTACATTTGTTCTCTCCCTTCCAACCAATATGTTCATGACCCTACTTAATGTCTTCTCTGCCCAGTTCCTGGAGTAATATAATAGCTTCCTAACAGGTCACCTGCTTTCGGTATCTATCTTATCCAATCCATTCTTTATCTAGCTACAAAAATACTACTCTTAAGGTACATATCTGGCCATCCCACATTCCACCCCTGCACAAAAATCTTCAAAGGTTTCCCATTGTTTCTAGGTTGAAAAGCCCCATAGCCAAGCACTGACAGGGGTCTGATTTCCTCTATTCTCTCCAGTGTAGTTTCACATTACTTTTATTCACGAGCCCCATTTTCCAGTCAAGCTGTTCTCTGAACTTAACATTCTATCTCTCAACTCCACCAATTCATACAGATTCACACATTCCTAGGATGGCCTCTCTGCATCTCTCTCTTCTCTGTCCCTGTCACTTTCTCTCTGTGTCTTTCTCTCTCAACTATTTGTATGTATTTTACCTGTTTATGGGCATAGACATGGGCATTACATATGGGCAGCTGGGTGGTGCAGAGGATAGAGCATCAAACGTGGAGTCAGGAAGACTCATCTTGAGGTCTAATTTGACCTCAGATATATACTAGTTGTGTGACCATGGACAATTCGTTTAACTTTGTTTATCTCAGTTTTCTTATCTGTGCAATGAGATGGAGAAGAAAATGGCAAACCACTCCACTATCTTTGCTAAGAAAACCCAAAAGGAGGGGATGAAGAATCAGACTTTACTGAACGTCTTATGCATAGATTCATTCTACAGTATGAGGGTCACTTTAAAAACACTGTTGCAAAGCCCTGGATTAACTCAGCCATTATAAGATAAAAACAGGTGATTTCAAAGGGGGAGAGAATGTGACCTACTTGGAGTCTGGAAACACTTGTTCGTTTTTTCACTCCTACTTTTCTCATTGTGGTAACAAAAACAACCTTTGAAAAACAAATTCCATAGAACATTTTAAATTCTTGCTCTTCATCTATGAAGTCCTCTAATATTCTCCATATAGCAGTCTAGAAAAGCTTCTCTCCCATTCTTGCCAAAATCATCCTGCCTTCCAGCTACTAAATTTCTAAATGGCATTAATCAGTGCTGAGTGCAGTTGTTCTGATAAAGCACTGATGGTCTGATTTGCCCACAGTGAGAGACCTGGGGTTGAAGATGAGAGCTAAGTGAAGAAAAACCTCCTCTAAGAACCCTTCCTGTTCTGTCCTGAATATAAATCCAGAGTGGGAGCTGACAGTTTACATATGATGCACTTTCATATGTACCTGCAAGAGGAGGAAGAAGACGTTTCATTTTTTTTTAACCAATTGGGGTTAAGTAACTTACTCAATGTTACATGGCCAGTCATTATTTATGTGTAGGTACTCATTTTTCTGAGGCCGGATCCAATCCCGGATCGTCCCAACTCCGGGGCTGGCGCTCTTACTCACTGTGCCACCTAACCGCCCCTAGAAGATATGTTTCTTAACCAGGCTCACTTCCAATCCCTTTTTACTCCAATACACCCTGCCTGACTACTACTGTTGTATTCATTTCCTGAAAGCATAGGTTTTATCACACTCTAATAAAAGTATTCAATGACCCCTTATTGCCAACAAGTCAAAATCCAAACTCATCAGGCTGCCATTCAAGATCATTTATAATCTCTGTCTCCTAATCCTTTCAAGACTTCTTTCTCTCCACTCCCTTACCCAGGTGTTCTAAACTAGCCCCTTGGGTTTACTCTCTGTCCCTCAAATGCACTTTTATTTCACCCTATAAAGTACATGGTAGAGGCAGTTAGATGGTACAGAGGATAGAGCACTGGGCTTGGAGTCAGGAAGACCCGAGTTCAAATTTGGCCTCAGATATTTACTAGCTGTGTGTCTCTGGACAAGTCACTTAATCTACCTCAGTTTTCTTAACTATAAAATGGGGATCACAATAGTGGCTCACATGGCTGTTACAGTATTTGTGAAGCACATGGGCCTGGAACAGAATAGCAGCTCTATGCTCACAATATTCTCTTTATAGGAAATCATCTTCCCTTTTCTACCATCTCTCCATATACAAAATAATATTAAGTAATATCATGGGGAAGATGAGGGGGATGGGAGGAGCAGTTCTCAAGAAAGGTCTTTTATAGGAAGTGGCATCTGAGCTGTGATTTGAAGGAATCCAGGAACACTGCATCAGTCTGGGAAGGGGATCAATTGTTTAAAGGCCAGGACACAGAACAAAGGAACACAATAAAACAATTTTCAATCAACCAAATGAAAACACTACCAGTTCAAAAGTAGACACTCCCAAACAGTCCTACCTGTGAAAGAATTATGGATGATTTGAGAAAATGTGTCAAAATAAACTGTTGGAAGCCAAGAACAAACACTGAAAGTTGTCAAGTATTCTGGTACACAGGTGATGGCAAAATAAAATAAAATGCACTCTAACATGTTTGTATTTTAAAATTTCTCTGCCACTCTTTCACAAGTGTGTGTTCCTTTTGAGAAGTAGGATGAAAGGGTTCGGTTTCAAATATTGTGACATTTTATATCGTCATTTCTTAAATGCTTCTGAAATACCAAAAGATCACATGCTAAAGGAACATTGGAAAGGCCAATTGTGCAGATCAGGGACAAAATTAAACACAGAAAAGATATTTATGAGAAATAGGGGAGGAGGCCCTCCTCCTATTCATTCCCCTAATGAAGAAGAGGCCTCTACATAATAATAATTAGATTATGCTAGTCAGAAATAAGGTTTTTATAATTTTCATCAGGTGCCTGAAAAAGAAGAAAACAAGAAACCAAAGAATTAGCAGGAAAGATTCTCAGCCTGTGTAAGTAGCAGATCATACTTTGTTCACTTTTTTCTAGATTGGGTAAAAACATGAAATCTGGTATTATTAAAAAGCACTAATACAACTCTTTATTCCAAGGGGGTAGATAATATCTAATTAGTGGTACTTAAACAGAACCAATTTAAGTAGCTAGGAGACATTCCCATGGGAACTATAGAATATTTCACAGTGGAAAGTTTATGCTATGCATCTCAATCATGCCTCTTATTAATACTGTATCATTAAAATCAAGCTAAGTCTCCTCTTTGCCAATCTAGTTTCAGATCTGTTACTTTAATTTTTTTTATCAAGTACTTCTTAATTAGATTAAATACCTATTTTTAGTGTGCATAGGGAAAATAACTAGGAAAACAGTGATTCATACAGCCTGACAGTGAGGGCAGGGATGGAAGTAATTGGATTTTAGGTCTTTTGACTCCCTTATATGCTTTTTTTTCAAAAGCTTTTTACTCCTGTAGGAAATATAACCCACCCACCCACCCCCCGCCCGGCTTGCTGAAGGACTGCCAAAACTGAGGTGTTTACAGGAGAAATACAATGATGTACACACTTAGATGTCTGTTAATAGTTCCCCTGTGAATAGACCTGGTTAGGCTTGTCTCCATCCTCCAGAATAAGGGTACCCAACTGGCCTATTTAAATTTGGAAATAAATATTCTCATTCTGCCTTTTTAAATATCGTCTATCATCTGGTCAACTCTGGAGTTGATAGAACATCTGGTCAACTCTGGAGTTGATAGAACAATTGTTAAGGAAACAGGAGGAATTGTATTTGAATCCCTTTGGATTTTTGTTAGTTGTGTGACCCTGTGGCAAATTTTTAAACACTCTCAGCCCCAATTTCCTCATCTGTAAAATCGGAATAATAATCATGATACCTCATTCATAGGAATATTCTGAGGATAAAATGAGATAATGTATGTAAAGTGTTATGCAAATGTGAAAGGGCTATCTAATTGTGGAATAACAACTGAAATTAATTTGGAGTTTTCACTTGGAGCACCAGAGCAGGGCTGTGGCATTTGGCATGAGTGGATCAACATAACACCGCTGTCCCAACTTAAAAATTACAAATAGAAATGCCAAATGTGTAAGTTTTTTCTTATGTTTATGTGAAATATATGGACACATGGCACACATTACATATAACTGCTACATGTGATGTATCCATGACATGAAAAAAAGTTAATGTGGCTTCCCAAGCTGCTTAATTTGTCCCCCAGGAGCAGCAACTGCACTGCTAAAAATCATGTTCAATATACTTCTCTGGCTGACGTGCCTCTCTTTCAGGACCCTAAAGGACCATATCCAGTTCATGCAAGTATTTCTGCTAATGTACTATCTTAGGACTGCACAAACATGAGTGAGTGAATGAATGAACAAATGAATGAATGAAAAGGCATTGCTATTTTCTAGGCACAGCATTGCATATGATTCTAAAATTTAATTAAAATGATTAATTAGTTCCACTGATAAGAATCTCTATTCTAAAAGCCAAAAGTATTTCATTTGTTCTTTGTAAACCATCCTGTAGGTCTGATAACTATGGGGATAAGTCAATATTTTAGGTAACAGGACACTGGGATTCTGGTTGTGACTCTGCCATTAAGTAGCTGTGTACTCATAGGCAATCTACCTAATTCTCTGAGCTTCAGTTTACCCTCTGGTTAAAATGGAGAAAATCTTTTGAAAAGAATAAAAACTATAGAAATAGAATTTATATTATAGACTCCAAACAGTTTTATATTTTTTAAAAATATATATATGGTTTAAATTTTTTAAATCCTTCTCTTTAAAAACTTAATAGTAAACTCCACTTATTAAAAGAAATTTACCGTGAGAGTTTTGATGAATTGTCCCATCTGTTCATATGAGGTTTTAAAGGAACTGTGTTATAAATTTTGCTCTATGACATTATGTTCACTTAGTTAAATTACTCCTGCAGTTGTAAATAGGATATGACTTACTAAATCTCCTCATGAGATAGTTTTAAAAATGAAAGGGTGCTTTTAGGTCCTCTTTATGGTAAAGAAGTGTCTCAATCTTTTCATCATATATATTAAACCAATCTGACTTCTTCTCTTCTGGAGTGTCTGGTCACAAACTTCCTGTAGTTAATGGTAGTGATGTCACCTTAGTTATCCACAGGAGGCACATAAAGGTTGGGGAATTTTCAGTCTGGTCAGTGCTTGAAACAGACAACATTAAGAATTGTGCATGCCATATGGAACAATGTGACCCTAATGGAAAACATGGGGGATGTAGTATTTTCTAAAGAGCCAGCAAAGGACTTTTGTAGGCATTGATTTTCAAGAGTGTCTTTATGTGAATTATCACCAATTCCTAGGATATTCTCCCTCCCAACCTCTGCCTCCTCGAATTCCTGGCTTCCTTCAAGACTCAAGCACCATTTTCTGTGTAGGATGAACAATAACAAGATCTTTCCTGGTCCTATACAACTGCAAATGCCTTCCCCTCATTGAATAACTTTGATTTATAGCAATCTTTTATATACCTATAAATGTATAGGGTAGCTAAGTGGCACAGCAAATAGAGTACTGAGCCTGATGTCAGAAAGACTCATGTTGCTGAGTTCAAATCTGGCCTCAGACACTTACTAGCTCTGTGACCCTAGGTAAATTACTTAACCCTGTCTGCCTCAGTTTCCTCATCTGTATAATGAACTAAAGAAGGAAATGGCAAACCACTCCAGTATCTCTGCCGAGGAAATCCCAGATAGGGTCACGAAGAATTGGACATGACTGAAAAATAACAAAGATATATATATATATATATATATATATATATATATATATATATATATATATATATATATATATATATATATATAAGCTCCTTTGTGACCCTGAACAGTTTCACATTTGTGTTTATATCCCCATTGCCTAGGACTATGACTGACACATAGTAGACACTTAATAAAAGTTTGTTCATTGATTGATTATAAAAATAGCAAGATTCCAAGGAGTCCAAGATGAACTAGAGAGTGTTTCAATAGACTTTCCACAGCCAAATATTCTCTGGCTACTGACTTTCCTCCTATTATCAATCATAAATTGACAGAGAAGTAGAAAAAGTATTTGTTTCTGTTCCCTAAAGCTTTTCATCCCTGCCTTAGGAAAATCAGAAAGCACAACTGACCTCATTTATTTTTCTCCCTGGTGAGTTAACATAATGATATGCTTGTTTTTTAAAAATAAATCTCAGATGAATATCAATATAGTACCAATAAATACAGTTTCAATTCCTAAATACCCCTTATTCTCACTGACCACAAAAGTCATTTGCTGGACTTGGTGGTAAGATTTAATAAGTTGTTTCAGGCTCAGTGCTTTTTCCCATCTTGTTTCCTAAAACAAGATATAGCCATGTTCCTTGGTTACATACGGGACCCCAGTTATCAGCTACAGAATAAAAAACAGTTCTCCAGAAATTTTTCAGGCATCTACTTCTTTATCTGATTACTATGACACATTGTAGTCTGTTCTGATGAATAAATATTTCAAGACCAAGGGTTAATCAAGTATCAGCAAAAAAAAGAGCTAAAGTCACAAATCTTATGAGATTAAGATGAATTTATTTCAAGGTAATTTGTAAAAAAAAACCTGGATTTCTTTTTCTTAAAGTAAACTAATTTTATTTTATATTCTAGTTTGTATTTCTTCAAGAAATGGGTCAAAAAAATTACCTGGTAGAGGGTCTTGGCCTGAAACCAAAGTCGGAAGTTCCACACAGTCTTCTTCATTCGGTCTAAACCAGCAGTCAAAAATCAACCACATTTCCTGGGCAGTGCCTGTATGCTTCAGGTTTACTGTGTCTAAATGCCAAGACCTGTTCAGCTGGATGAATATTCCTGACACCTGAAGCTTATAAAGTGAGCCAATCCCTTCAAGTTCATCCTGGGAGAAAAAATAATTTGTCAAATGTTTCTTCATTCCCAAACTCTGCGGATCAATTTTGAGCTGCATTTAGAATTCAGCATTTATTAGAATCAAAATACATACACACGTACACATATGTATATATTGTGCACATATGTGCATCTATGTCATAGAAGTAATTGCATGAACACATATTTGCATATTTATATACACATGATATATTTTGTTATTCAGTTTTTTCAGTCGATCCAACACTTTTGATTGCATTTGAGGGTTGCTTTGCTTTGGGTTTGTTGCTTTGTTTTGGGGTTTTTTTTTGCAAAGATACTGGAATGGTTTGTCATTTCCTTCACCAGCTCATTTTACAGATGAAGAAACTAAGGTAAACAGGTTTAAGTAACTTGTCCAGGGTTACATAGCTAGTAAGTGTCTGAGGCCAGATTTGAACTCAGGAAGATGAGTCTTCCTGACTCCAGTCCTGGCACTCTATCCACTGTGCCACACAACTGCCCACCTGCTGAGAGACAGCCATGATATCATGAATACAGAGATGGCTTCAGGGCTATAAAGAATGGGTTTCGGGGCATAATGTGGACCCAGATAACATTAAAAAATCTTATGGACAAAAGTGTGGTATAGTGAAGAGAGCAATCAGCATAGGCTCAGAGAAATCTGGGGTCAGATCCTACTTCTAGCATTTACTAGCTGTGTGACACTGAGCAAGGAAATTAACTGACACATATACTGTACAGATAGTCTGGTTATGAATTTGTCTTGGTGGAGGGAGAACAACCACAGTGATGAAATCCTAGGGCTCTGAACTATGTATGAGAGTCAGAAAAGTAGTAAGATCACAATTTTTCTTTTTCTTTGGAAAAAAATTTTTCTTTTTCTTTGGACATTTTTATTAGGCCTTAAAGTTTATAAAACACTATCTTTACAATAAATTTGTGAGCTAGGTAGTACAAGTATTACAGTATTCATTTTACGGATAAGAAAAGTCTTAGGTAACTTTATTAAACAATTTGCTGGGTCACATAGCTAATATGTAGGCAATTGTCAGAACCAGAATTCAAACTCAGGTCTTTCCTGACTCTTAAACCAGTATTCAATCCACCATTCCACCTACATTGAAAAATATTTACAAAAACAAGAAAGACCTTCAAATTTGAATGCTAGGTAATTTATACTTGCTGTTTCAGAATTGCCACATGGTAAAGTCTTTAAGCATGGAGATATACTGCAAAAGCAGGGACTGAATGTTAATTCAGTCAAAGGGGTGCATGGGCTGGTTGATTATAATTTTTATATTCAAGTAATTTGGAAATTCTTCTTGGTATAATCTACTTAGTTTCTTACTTGTCCACTCAAAACTTCACAAAGTAATACCCTATTTTTTTTTCAATCCTAGATAACTCAAAATACACCTTCTTAGAAACCACTTAGAGTTTTCAGATTGATAATACAAGGTTTTACAGTCTACACAGATAATTCTGAGTACCTATTACTTGGTAATAAAATTCTGGAAATATAATTTTGGTATTGAGTCTCAAAATCCCAGGAACATGTTTATTTCAAAGTAAGGCAATGATCTCTTAAGAATTCTGAGTATTCATCAATAGGAGGAAAAAGAGGAGATGAATTTCTAAAACAAATAACCTTTTCATTCCTCTCAACTCCTCCCAAATATTGACAAGCAATCAGGTTTGCATGTTCTGTTACTGAAGAAGCCCACTTGGTAGGGTCCTGTTCTCCAGTGCTTTTCCGTGTGTGCAAAATAAAACTAAACTGAAATATATCATCATTAAATTGTTTGTGCTCAAAATAGGTGATTTGGGGTGCTCCTAGCTCTGTTCACTAGGGAAGGCTCTCCTGTGGCTATTTTCTATGATGCTGAAATAACCTGTCAATTCAGTCAAAATATTAATCAAAACGGTTGTCTGGCATCATGGAGACAGTCTCTGTGTGGCAGCAAAGGGGATTTAAGGCAGAAGGAGGAGACAAAGACACATCTGGCAGAGAAAGGAGGAGAACTAGGAGGAGAAGATTAAGTGCGAACCCAGAACATCCCTCAGCATGGTCACCAGAGTCTTAATCTAATTATAAGAAAATGATTTCTCCAAGAGTTAGTGGGATTCTCACTAACAACGTTTTTTTTTATTAATAAGAAAGGGGTGACATACTTTGATTTGTGCTCCATTTTCTGTCATGTGAAGTGTCAACTTTTTGTGATTCAGATGTCCATAAAAGACTAGGGAAAGTTCTATCATCTCTTCTTTGGTGCTCAACCCAGATCCAGTGATGTTCACTATCCATGAACCAGGGGAATGCCCATTGATCAGGGGCTGCTCAGGGCCACCAATCAGTCTTTTCCCTTAAAAAAGATAATCAAAGGAGAAGAGAAAACACAAGGGAGAATCATAATATAGTTGAACCAGAGACTATACACTACAGAGTATAAACAAAACTATTTGCAGGTTATGTTGTATCTATGGCAACAGTTACTCAGAAGAGAGCAATGCAGTATTGCTTTTATTTCTGAGGGGATGTAACATTTGAGTGTTCTTATGTGTTTTAAACTTTAGCTTTCAAGCTTTTTTTCTTGTTGTCAAGTTGTTTTTACTTTTCCTGTAGAGAATTATTTACTGGAGGGCATGAACCATTCCTAAAATTAGTCTTGGAAAACCATCAATATGAGAGAAACTTACCGTATCACTTAGAAACCTTGTGTATTTAAGCAGAATTAGTATTTATTTTATTAACTTTTGTAGCATTTGTAACCTTTGTATCTAGTTACTATTTTAAAACTCTACAAGTATCCTAGAGTAGGATAGCCCTAGATATCCTACTAAGAACCCTAGCCCAAGGGTTTTTATCCTTTTCTGTGTCATGAACCCCTTTATCAGTCTGGAGCAGCCTGTAGACTCCTCAGAAGAATGTATTTTTAGATAAATCAAGAAAAACACATAGGTTTACAAATGAAAGCAATTATATTAAGATACAGTAATGAAAAAAAATTATACAAGTTCATGGACCCCAGATTAAGAAACCCTGCCTTCTAATAACAACACTCATGATATAGGAGAAATAAATAATGCCAAGTTATTCCATGATCTCCTCTCCCTTCAAAAATAGCAAAGCAAAGAACTGCAAATGAGAAATTGCAAACATGCACACACATATACTCTAAAATGACTACTGTACCCAGTTCAGTGAGTATGGAATGTCTAACTAATTCATCTAAACTCTTAAATGACTGCTTACTAAACTGTATTCACAGTATTTAGAGACCATAAGAAAAGGTCCTTAGAATTGACTGCTTCATGCAATCAAAATAACTGATTCAGTTAATATGCATGGAGTTGTTCTCTAATTTTTACTGGCGTTAATTGGCCATGACCACTCTAAATAAGGAAGCTTAACTATAAAGGCCTCTGATGACCAAGAATTTCACTAGAAATGAATGAGAAGTTGGGTTTCAGTTTTGAAGTTTTACAGCATTCTGTTCTTTTCTTAACTTTTCCCTCAAAGGGAGAACAACTACTGCCAAAGAAAGCCTTTCTGATGTTCAAGGTTAGCCTTATAAAGAGCATGCAGCCCAACCATCACCTTATTGTGACGCGAACTGCATTCCAACAATTACTACAAAGGCAAAATTCAGGAAGAAATCCAAGCTACTTGGCATCCTGTTCAGATCTTACAGTCTTAGAGATTTATCATTCTTTTTTTTTCCCCCAGAGTTAAAAATCTCAGTTAGTTCTGACTATTCTATGTCCAATAACCATGTACATAGCACTATACGGAAAATTAATATGGTGGCAATATAAGGAACAAATGCCATTGCTCAATTTATGAGCATAAAAATAAACTGTGCCTCATGCAGCAAAATGAATACATTAATTGGAAACACAACATAGAAATCCAGAACTCTAGGTTATCAGACCCTCAGGGTATTTGATTCAGGTGAACCTACTTAAGGAGGGTTCCAAGGAATTGCCACTAGTATCAATTTCAGGATATTCCACTAATTATTAGCACACTTACTCACAATATGACACCGGGCAAATTGTTTAACCTCGCTGGGACTCAGCTTTTCATCTAATGTGAAGATAACACCATTGACTAGCTCATAGGTTGTGAGAATATTATGAAATATCTGTGAGACTACTTTAAAGCTGTCAAAGTACTATAGAAATTTATTTTTATCAGCTTTATTATCATTATGGTTAATAGTGCCATCACTTGATGATACTTTTCTTTTTAAAGGGGTTCAAATAGAAATGATCCAAGAACAAGTAGCTATTCTATAATTTTTTGTATTTAATGTTATGTTAACTAAAGCACATGTGAATTTGCTGTGTTTGTTAGAGTATGAGTACATGCCACTTGCAGAGGCAGATATCTCAGCTGGCAGGTAGCAGGCTATCCAGTTCCCATATTCATATTCATATTCTAGTAAAACCATCAAGTTCACATAACACTAAATAATCAAGAGATCCAATGAAAAACTACAGAAAGGGAGTTTATATCTCACCTTTATAGCTCTAAAAAAGTTAGTTGGACCCAGGCCAGGCATGGACCCAGGCCAGGCATGGACCCATGTCCAACCCAGAGTAGTTGCACCTGAGATGGCCAGGGACACATGCATCCTGCAATGCTCTGTGTCCAGAAGCAGCAACAAAGAAATCCCTGGGGTGGGAACTTGGGAGATCAATAGAGTGATAGATGGAAGTGGTTGGCACAGAGCTTACCAGGTCAAAGTGGTGCCATATCTTTCAGACTGGACCTCTGTACTGAGAAACCACAAAAGGCAGCTTGAATCTCAGTGTGGCCTTACATGAAGGACATACTCCAGTAGCTGGAGTCAGTGCAGGACAAGTTGGGCTGAGACCAAGCAGGGTCTACCACTTGTACCAATAACATAGCAGAGGGCCTGAAACAAAGCCCCAGTTCAGAGACAAAAGCAGAAGAGATGAGTAAATAAAGAACACCAATCAGTAAGAAAAGTTATTGCTAATCCAACTCCATAACACCTGCAAACAAAGACTCAAGGAAAAATGGAATCTTCACGGGGACAATATCAATACCTGGGGAAAATATGAAGAGTTGTTTTTTAGTTTGTTTGTTGTAGTGAAAGAAATCTCTTAAGGACAGATTTGGAAAAAGAATAGAGTTTAGAAGAGAAAGTAGTAAAATTTACCTAAGTAACAAACTGCCTGAAAATGAGAATAGACAAAACAGAAATCAATGATTCCATGAGATAAAAAGAAATATTACCTCACAATGATAACATTGTGGAAAAATAAAATAAAATATAAGCTGATATATAGAGATAGAGATGTATATATGTATGTATGTATAAAAACTGACCTGGAAAACAGTCAAGGGAGAAATCATTTAAGGATCACTGAACTCCCCAAAACTATGATTTTGGGCATCATCATAAATTAAAACCTGAATTCAAATCTTGCCTCAGACACTGAGCAACTGTATGACCCTGGGGAAATCACTTTAATATCCCTCAGTCTCTGGTTTTTCACCTGTAAAATGGAGATAAGATAGCATCTATCTACTAGGTTGTTGTTAGGATCAAATGGGATAATTTCTGTAAGATGTCACCTTAAGGCTCTATGTAAATGATAGCTATTGAAAGGAACTTCAAAAGGGAAAATGTCAGGAATGCTCACAAAATTCAGAGCTCTCATATCAAAGAAAAAATTAAAATAACCACAAGGAAGTGATCCAAGTACCAAAATACAACAGGATTACACAAGTCCTGGCAGCTTCTACTATAAATGAATCATAAATCATAAAAGGCAAAGAGATAGCTTTGCAACTAAGAACAACTTACTCTAAAAGCTGAGGATAATTCCTGTGCATAAAAAAAAAATGGATCTTTAATGAAATAGAGGTCTTCTAAGCATTTATGATGATCAAAGTTAAGTAGGAAATTTGACATATAAACATGACAGTCCAAAGAAATTTATGGAGGTAAATTTATTTGAACAATTAGAAGGAGTTATATGATTATATACTGCTTACATTGTAATAGGGAAAATATATATATTTTCAAAATCTTAATATCTTCAAAGCATGTTTATGGAGTTAAGAAAGAAAAAAAAATAGAGAACCTGGTTGAAGTATACACACATACATGCATGCATGCATGCATACATACATACACACTTACACACATACACATATATAGATACATAAGTGCATGTATACATAATATATATGTGTGTATGGAGATATACGTATATGTGTATATATGTACCTATATACAAACATGCATATACATACAAATGTATGTATATATGTATATAAAATGTATATGTATGTGTGTGTGTGTGTGTGTGTGTGTGTGTGTGTGTTGTGGAGGGACAAGGAGGGGGAACTGGTTCTGTAAGTAGGATTTAAAAGGGAAAAGATAAAAGGAAGAACACATTTGTGTAGAAGGATAAAGAAGGGGGTGAATGCTGATGCTGCACAAAATTGGAGAAAGTGTTGGGCAGCATGAACTTCACTCTAATCTGAAAAACACCAAGGGGCGGGCACACACACACACACACACACACACACACACACACACACAATCACTTCGGCATAGGAAAGCATTGAATTCAACATGGAAACGTGCTAGTTAAGAGGAAAGGTTAGTTAAGGGAAAGATAGCACCAGGAAGGCAATAGTAATAAAATAAACTACTTGACCCTGAAAGGGAAATTAAAAGGGGGTAAAACAACAGAGAAAACTAGATTCTAAGGGAGTTGCCTTAGATTTACTACAAATGATTGGGTACTGACTGGACAAATTGTATATAAATGTATGAAAAATGGAATATTATTACATTAAAAGAAATTAGGAAAGAGAAGATTTCAGAGAATCTTGGGTAGTTTGAACTGACAAGAGAGAGGTTATCAGAACCAGGAGAACAATTTATATAAGAACAAAGTAACCCAACACAACAAAATAAAATGATAAAATTCTAAAGGATTATGACCAAAACAATGGCAAGCAATGACTCTTCAGTCATGCCTCCAGAGGACTTATGATGAGGTATATTCCCCAGCTTATTAGAAAAGTAATAGTCACAAGGTACAGAGAAATACATTTTTGTAATTGGTCACTGCATGGATTCATTTCACTTGACTGTGTATATTTGTTATAAGATTCGAGAGATTTCCCCCACTTATTCTTGATTAGGATGAGGTGGCTGTCTAGTGGTAACAACGGGTAGGGGTGGGAAAGATTGTCAATGAGTAACAGTAGTCATGCAAAACAAAATTTAAAGAATGCTGTTATAACATTTTTAATGGCATAAAAGAAAACAGAAGGAAATTCAGAATGAAACACAGAGAAGCAGAATAGTTTTTAAATTAACATGTAAAATTTGTTTTTGTTTTGTTTTGTTGCTTTTTGGAGGGCAATTGGGGTTAAGTAACTTGCCCAAGATCACACGGCTAGGTTTTTGTTTGTGTGTGCATTAAGTGTCTGAGGTTGGATCTGAACTCAGGTCCTTCTGACTCCAGGGCCAGCGCTCTACTCACTGTGCCACCTAGCCACCCCAAATTTGTTATTTTTTCCTCCACTTCTCTTATTTGATTTTTAAAGTCCTTCTCAAGGTCCTCTATGGCCTGCAACCCACTCATGTTTTCCCCTGGGGTTTTTGGAGCAGGATTTCTGACCTCACAGTCCTCCCCCTGTTCTATGCTTAAAAACATTCTTGTATATATCATTTCCTCCTATGGGCCTTACCATGGCAACAATTATAGAATATACTGTTATATGCAGGCCTGCAGTGTTATGTGTATTAACAAATCTCATGGGAAAATGTGTTTATTCATTATAGTTATAATATATATGTGATTTTTTGAACCATTATTTTATTATAGTTGGTCAATTAATTGGATTTGTGCCATCAAATTCAAAAAAGGCTTTTCAAAATTCCATTCTCCTTTGGAAAATCATTCAAGACAATACCATTATTTCCTCCACCCATTTCATTAGTAAATAGCACATCTGAAATTTTGTCTTATGCAAATTCTTCAATGCCTTTAAGCACTTCAACTTTTCTGTCTTTAGAATTAAATAACTCCTCAATTCTTTCTCTTTTCTCAGCTTTTCTGGGTTTAGGAATGACACCATTTCTTATGATTGCCCTGCATTGATTTACACTATGTTGCTATATAACTGGAAGCTAAGGATATTATTGACCAAAACCAGTATTACTTTTTTCCCCCTGTAACTGGTGAGATTTGACTTCCATTTTTTTTTTGGTGTCATAATAGCATATACTAAAAGCATTGATAATTTTAGTCTATTTCATGAGCACTAATGATCTGCCTATTGTTTTATATCTTAGAACTCAGGATGTTATTGACAAAAAGCAGTATGAAATCATCTCTCTGGAGCCAACTAACACACTAGCCATGGGGCTAATACAAACAGTTATACTGCCAGATGATTGATTAGTCAGCATTTTAAGATACCTGTCAGACCTTTACAATTCTAATAGTGGACTCAGGGCAAACAGACTCCTCACTCTATGTACTCTCTGGCTGGCATGCATCCCTCCTCCACCTCATGATTTGGAGATGTGGGGATTTATCACGTAATTTCTGTTTGTGTTTCAGCCCCCTACCCAATGGCAAGCACCTCTTTAGAGCCATAATGTCTTATCTAAATTTTGTCCCTCTCCTAGTATTTAGTACACAATAGGTATTTCATAAATGTTGGATGAATTCATGAATGAGGTGGGTGAAAAAAAGGGAATCAAGCATAGTCAAGTACAGACATTTTCATTAAGCCATATAAACAATAATCAACTTTAGAAATGAAACTTTAGATCTGGTTTATTAGTTCTCAAATACCCTACCATCATTTTGCTTTGTTCAGATTTTATTCTAGAATGACCCACCTATTGTCTTCAGTTCTGAAACAGTTACATAGGCTCCCAAATGAGAATCCAGCCAATTCCAACATGGGAATATCCATTCAATATGTGGGTCTTTGGAGTCCTTAATAGTTATCATCTTTAAATAAAGGCCAGCTCCATAACCTTCCCCATCATGTGCTAGAAGCACTTTCTCCAAGTGACTCAGGGAAACAGCTTCCACTATGAATAAATCCAGCTGTAAAAATAAAAATATTTAAAAGGATCAATGGGTATAATGATAGCTAGCATTTATGTAGAGTTTTAAGGTTTGCAAAGCACTTTAAATATATTATCATATTTGATCCTCACAATAACCCTGACCAGTAGGTACTATTATTATCCTCATTTTATGGATGAGGAAACTGAGGCAGACTAAAGTTAAATGACTTGCCTAGTGTCATACAGCCAAATGTCTAAAGTAAGCACTGATCTAAGGTCTTTGACACTCCAAGCCTAGTCCCTATCCACTTACTGCCCAAATTAGAAAGCTATTATTGTTGTTATTTTTAAACATATAAAAGCAATTCAAATTATGTTATTGTGCGAGATAACCATACAAATTTTCTGAGATAATATAGATAAATTATTTTGTAAACTTTAAAACTTTTATAAATATAAAATATGATGATGATATCAACTTGGATTGATACAAATCTTTTTTAGCAAAAATTCTGATTTATGTTGAGCTTTTATAAGAAACTAACAACTTGGACAAAACTACTGAAATCATCATTTTATTCACTAAAAATAATTATGATTGAGGAATATATACTAATAGCTTTCTGACTCCAATTTTCTTTGTTTCTTTGGATACATATTTCTGTAACCAAACTTCAGGAGAAACAGCAGAACACATGTGCTAAATTCAAAATGAGTAAGTCTAAGGTTCTACCATTCTCCATTTTATTCCTGTCTTCTAGTTGCTATACTATTGTCCCATTATGTGTATTCTTCTTTTGCCCCGATGTTGTCCCTAACCATACAAATAATTAAGTAAAACAAAATGACTAAGTCTGAGAGGAGAATTTATATCATAATTTCCTAGCTCTCTGCAAAGGGTAGAGGAATTTGTTTTATCATTTATTCATTAAAATCAGTATTGGCCACTACCTTTAATCTGAGTTCAGCGGCCTTTTAAAATTTACAATATTATAATCATTGTGTACATTGGTCTCTTTGTTCTACATTCTTCATTTTCTATCAATTCTTACAGATTTCAATGTTTTCTTAAATTTCTCATATAAATAATTCTTTAAAGGGCAATTATATTCAAAAATACACATACCATTGCATTCAGTAATTTCTCAATCATTGGGCACCCACTTTATTTTTAGTACCTTGCTGCTACAAAAAGTGCTGCTATGAGTGTGTAGGTACATATATATACCAACACACACACATGTGTGTGTGTGAACTTTTTTATTGAACTATTTTACGTTTATGCCCAGCAACGGCATAGTTGTAGCAAAAGATATGAACATTTTAGTGATATTTTTTGCATAATTTCAAACTGTTTCCCTGAACAGCCAAACCAACTCATAACTCTACCTAAAGCATCTTATGATGCCTATTCAACATTAGGCATTTCAATTTATCTATTGATAGGTATCTATTCAGTACCTACCATATACTAGGGACCCTGCTAGATACTATGGATACAAAGACAAAAATAAAATAGTTCCTACCCTTAAGCAGTTTAAAGTCTACTGAAGAGAAAACATGGGCCCATATAAGTAAATATAAAATAAATACAAAGAAAAATAAGGTAATTTCAAGGTAAAGGCACTAACAGTTAGCAGAATCAGGAAAGGCCTTGTAGAAAATGTGTCAACAGAATTTATTATTTATATATATGAGAGAGAGAGAGAGAGAGAGAGAGAGAGAGAGAGAGAGAGAGAGAGAGAGAGAATGAGAGTGATTTACCATCATTAGAAAGTAAGTTGGAGTGGAGTCAAGATGGCACAGCAGAAACACCACTTCTGCAGAGCTCCTGCCCACACCACTTCAAAATTATGTAAAAGGGCAACTCTGAATGACCTCTGGAGGTCCAGAACCCATAAAATGACACAGAGAAGCTAACCTCCCACTAAGCAAAAAACACCCAAAATAAACAGAAAAATGCAACATTAGACTCCTATTTTGGGGGCAAAGAGGATCAAAGCATGTAACGGGAGGAGGACTGTGAGGTCAGAACTCCTGCACCAAAAGCCCCAAATGAAAATACAAGCTGTTTACAGGCCATAGAGGACCTTAAGAAGAAGATAAGAGAAGTGGGGGAAAAATTAGGAAGAGAAATGAAAACGATGCAAGAAAAGTATGAAATGAGAGTCAACTGACTCAGGAAAATAACACCTTAAAAAATAGACTAACTCAAATGGCAAAAGAGACTCAAAAAGGCAATGAGGAGAAGAATGCCTTAAAAAGATGAATTTGCCAGATGGAAAAAGAATGGCAAAGGCTCACTGAGGACAATCATTTCTTCAGAATTAGACTGGAGCAAATGGAAGCTAGTGACTTTATGAGAAATCAAGATGCTATTAAGCAGATCCAAACAAATGAAAGAATAGAAGTCAATGTGAAATATCTCATGGGAAAAACCACTGACTTGGAAAATAGATCCAGGAGAGACAATCTAAAAATTATTGGACTACCTGAAAGCCACGATCAAAGAAAGAATCTAGAAATCATCCTTCAAGAAATTCTCAAGGAAAATTGCCCTGATGTTTTAGACCCAGAGGGCAAAACAGAGGTTGAAAGAATCCACAGATCACCTCCTGAAAAAGATCCCAAAAAGAAAACTCCCAGGAATATTATAGCCAGGTTCCAGAATCCCCAGATCAAGGAGAAAATACTACAAGCAGCCAGGAAGAAACAATTTCAATATTGTGGAAACACAATCAGAATAGCACAGGACCTGGCAGCTTCTACACTGAGGGATAGAAGGGCATGGAATATGATATTCCAGAGGGCAAAAGAGCTGGGAATGAACCCAAGGGTCACCTACCCAGCAAAACTGAGTATTTTGTTTCAGGGGAAAATATGGTCATTCAGTGGAATAGAGGACTTTCAAGCATTCTTGATGAAAAAACCAGAGTTGAATAGAAAATTTGACATTCAGACACAAGAAGCACGAGATGCTTGAGAAGGTAATCAAGGAAAAGAAATCAAAAGGAACTTATCAAAGTTGGACTATTTACATTCCTACATGGAAAAACAATAACTGTGTTTGATGAAACCTTTCTCATTATGAAAATAATTGAAGAAGGATACATGGCATATGTTCACAGGTATACATGGATAGAGGGCACAGGTTGAATTTGATGGGAAGGGATGATTATTATTTTTTTTGGAGGGCAATTGGGGTTGGGTGACTTGCCCAGGTTCACGTGGCTGGGTTTTTGTTTGTGTGTTGGGTGTCTGGGGTCGGATCCGAGCTTGGGTCCTTCTGGCTCCGGGGCTAGCTCTCTGCTCACTGTGCCACCTAGCCGCCCCAAGGAAGGGATCATTCTTAAGGGGTGAAGTCAAGAGGTGAGAGAGGAAAGTGGCAAGAGGAGATGGAGAGAGACAGGGTAGGGCAAACTATCTCATGTAGAAGAGGCAAGGGGAAGTAGTTGCAGGGGAGGGGAAGAACAGGAAGGCAAAAAGGCAAAAGCATATTCTCATTGAAGTTGGCTCAAGGAGAGAATCACATACATACTAAATGGAATATCTTACCCTCACTCACTCTCCTGAGTAGGGGAAAGGGGGATGAGAGGGGGGATGACGGAGGGGAGGGCATTCTGGGGAGAGGGGAGGTTAGAAGTACCCACTATCAAAGAGGGACAGTATCTAAGTAGGGAATGGACCAGGTGGGAGGTGAGACAGGTGGGAGGGAAATATAAGCAGTCTTTTACAATATATCTACTATGGTAATGTTTTGCATAGATATACATGTACAACACATACTGAATTGCTTATCTTCTCAGAGGGAGTGGGTGACAAGGGAGAAAGGGAATGGATCTGAAAATCGAAGTTTTAAAATTAAATATTTCATAAGATGTCCAGGCAGTGGGGCTCAGAGATTCACCTTGCCCTAATGGCAAAGTCGAAGGGGGTATGGGAGAAGATATGGGAGAGAGCAGATTGGATGAGGGGATATCTAGTGGGACTGCTATTCTGGGGTGGTGGGTAGGGAAAAAATGGGGGAAAAATGTAACTCATAATCTGGTGGAAATGAATGGTGTAAACCAGAAGTTAATAAAGCATTTGCTTAATCAAAAAAAAAAAGTCAAAAAAAAAAAAGAAGAGAAATTCTCAAGGAAAATTGCCCTGATGTTTTAGACCCAGAGGGCAAAATAGAGGTTGAAAGAATCCACTGATCACCTCCTGGAAAAGATCCCAAAAAGGAAACTCCTAGGAATATTGTAGCCAGGTTCCAGAATTCCCAGATCAAGGAGAGAATATTACAAGCAGCCAGGAAGAAACAATTTCAATATTGTGGAAACACAATAAGGATAACACAGGATCTGGCAGCTTCTACACTGTGGGATCGAAGGGTGTGGAATATGATATTCTGGAGGGCAAAGGACCTGGGATTAAAACCAAGAGTCACCTACCCAGCAAAACTGAGTATCATGTTTCAGGGGAAAATTTGGTCATTCAGTAGAATAGAAGACTTTCAAGCATTTTTTTTTTACTTTTTGGAGGGCAATTGGGGTTAAGTAACTTGCCCAAGGTCACACAGCTAGGTTTGTTTGTGTGTGCGTTAAGTGTCTGAGGCCGGATCCGAACTCAGGTCCTTCTGACTCCAGGGCCAACACTCTACTCACTGCGCCACCTAGCCGCCCCTGACTTTCAAGCATTTTTGAGGAAAAAACCAGAGTTGAATAGAAAATTTGACATTCAGATACAAGAAGCAAGAGATGCTTGAGAAGGTAAACAGGAAAAAGAAATCAATATGAATTTATCAAAGTTGAACTATTTACATTCCTACAGGGAAAAAACATTAAGTGTAACTGATGAAACTTTTCTCAGTATGAAAATAGTTGAAGAAGGGTATATGGGCATATGAATACATATGTGAATGTGAGTATATATGTTTTCAGGTATACATAGACAGAGGGCACAGGTCGAATTTAATAGAAAGGGATGATACTTAAAAGGTGAGGTTAAGAGGTGAGAGAGTAATGTGGTGAGGGGGAATGGGGAGAGACAATGGGGTGAACTGTCTTGTGTAGAGAAGGCAGGGGAAGGTGGTTGCAGGGGATGGGAGGAACAGGAAGGCAAAAAGGCAAAACTTTATTCTTATTGAATTTGGACCAGGGAGAGAATGGCATGCATACTAAATAGGATGTCCCACCCTACAGGAGCATGGGGGGAGGTGGATGGGGGAAGGTGGTGGAGGGGAGGGTGGGCTAGGGGGGAAGGAATTTGGAAGCACCCACTTTTGAAAAACGGACAGGATCAAGATAGGAAGTGGACCAGGTGGAAAGTGGGATGGGAGGGAGGAAAATATATTCAGTCTTTTACAATATATCTACTATGGTAATATTTTGCATAGCTATACATGTACAGCATATACTGAGTTGCTTATCTTCCTTTTAAAATCAAATTTTTAAAAAATATATACAAATACTATGATTAATACTATTTTGCATATAATTGGGAGATAAGATGTGCAGGCAATGGGGCTCGGGGATTCACTTTGCCCTACTGGAAAAGTCGAAGGGGGTATGAGAGAAGAGATGGGAGAGAGCAGATTGGATGAGGGGATATCCTGTATGACTGTTATTCTGGGGTGGTGGGTAGGGGAAAATGGGGGGAAAATTGTAACTTAAAATCTGATGAAAATGAATTATATAAACCAGCAATTAATAAAGCATTTGGAAAAAAAATAAAGTTGCTTGAAGACAGTTTGTTTCACTTTTTCATTTAGATTTCCATTACTTAGGTCAGTGCCTGACACATGGAAAGTATTTATTGAATGCTTTTACATTCACTCTTTCATTTAATCCAGGTTTTGCTTATCTTACCTACCTACTTTTATATTTTATAATTAATACCAAAATTATGATTACTAACGATTTATAAAATAGCTTGAAATGTTAGGCCTTATTTTTCCCATTATTTCTCTTGATTGTTAAAATCTTTCTGTTTAGTTCTGTAAAGAAATCCTTTGGTTTCTAGCTGTAGAGGTCCAACAAAAATAGATTTTAAGATTAATGATAAATATAGAGGAATAAAAATGATCTTTATTTGCAGAAGACATTGTAACTTATTTATAGCACTCCAGGGATTCAATTTTTTATAAAAGTAAAATGAGACATCAACTTCAGGACAGTACTTCACTAGCAAGAGTAAATTAATTTAGGTAGCATCGTAATTTTTAATACATTAGCTCAGTAAAACCATGAACCATGAAGTCTTGGCTTGATAGCTTAATTTCTATATATTTTATAATTATTTTAAATGTTACTTTTCTATTTCCTCTTCCTAGATTTTATTAACAATATCAAAAAAAATAATGTTTTTATGGTATTATTTTATGTCTTGCTATTTTTTCTAAAGCTATTGTCTCAGGAAGGAATCCCCCATGATGAAATTGCTTCAAGAAAAAAATGATATCAGAGGATCTTGGGATCATAGATCCAAAGCTAGAAAGGGTTTTAGGGACCATTTAGTCCCTAAGGAGCTAAAGAAACTAAGGCCCATATAGTTTAAGGAAATTATTCAAAATTATACTGCCAACTTCTATCTTCAAACTCTTAGCTCAAACCCTATATCCAATGCTACTATATCTGATATTGCATTTCAGAATCTCCACCTTAGCAATAATTCAGCTAGACTTCTCCATTCATTAGTAGACAAAGTTTCATAAATTTGCCCAACCCTGATGATCTGGACAAGACAAAAAAAAGATCGCATCTGAAAAGGATGGAGATTTGTATTATTGGTCCTTTTCCAATGTCAAAGAGAGAAATAGGAAAGTGAATGAGTTCCAGAAAAGCGACTGAATGAGAGATTATGCCTAACCTTAGCTTTCTCTCTTTTCAAAGCAATAAAAAAATCACAAATCAAGAAGGTAACAACAACAACAACAAACAATAAAGAGAAAGCAGGAAAGAACTCATCAAAGAAAAAGCAGCATAGTGAAACCAGTAGAGAGACTTATCTAGAAAAGAAAATGAAAAGAAACAGTGAAAAGGTTCAAATATTTCATGGATAAATACTATGGACTGAAAGAAATCAAATTTGAAAATTTCAGACGAAAGGGTAGCATTTCATTAATTATGTTAAGAACTACCCCCCTACTCTAAAAGTTATAGCAGAAAAAAGTGAAATAACTTCTAAGATGGTTTAGAAGAATAAGACATAAAAGGAGATTTAGGGGTAGAAATCAGGACTAAAATTAGAGCTCTCAAAAAGAAAAAAGAAAAAAAAAAAATATATATATATATATATAAGAAAATGGAGCATTTAAAGCAATTGACAGAGAACTTCTCCAAAGAAACACAGGAAGATATATGAACTGATGCAGTGTGAAGCAAACAAAATGAGGAAACAATATATACAAGTATTTAAGCAATGTAAATAGAACAGAAAAAGTGATTGGAATGCAGTGAAATTATATAATTGCTAAGCTTGACACCAAAGGAGAGCTGAGAACATGTATCTCCTTTTCTTCTTTCTTCAGCATTTAGAGTCAAGAAGTTCATGGTTCCAACCATGTTTCAGATACTTCCTATCTTTGTGACCCTTGGTAGATAAATCACTTAACCTCTCTCTGCCTCAGTTCCTCATCTATGAAATGAGAATGATACATTTTCTGTCTTAAAAGGTTTTTGCCAGTACCAAGTAAGTTAAAATATGCAAAGTGTTTCCCCAAAATTAAAGAGTTAAATAAATGATACTTATTTTCAAAGGTGAGCTACTACGGGCATAGAGTGTTGCATATATTATTAGATATGATTAATATGTTGATTGGTTTTGAAGAATTTTTTTCATCTGCATTACAACTGATGGCTCAGTTGGAGAGGAGAAAATATAAAAAAATAGGTTCAAAAATGAAGATGATAAGCAAAAAGATACCTCTAAAATTAAAATAGGTCATTCTCATTCTTGGAAAGAACAATTTTATTGGAGTGGTAAGGTCAATTCGTTATGATACCAAATATAGTCTTCTCTCCACTGGACAATGCAACTTACCACTTCTGGAAGATGCCCCCCTTGGATCATCTCAAGCACTTTGTCTTTCTGCTTTCTATTGAATTTCTCATGTAATCATATATTGCAGTTATCCATTTTTGTGTACTCTTCTATTAAATTCAATAAAGGGCGGGATTTTGTTTTATCTAAATTTATATCTTTCCAGGTCCTGACTTGGGGTTCAGAATTTGATAGGAACTAAATAAATATTTATTGAATATTTCATTTTGAATAATCCCAAGACTTAAAGACGTAATTTTCTTTTAGGGGAGGTTCTGACAAAATTGTCATGATGATAGAGTAATTTGGTAACACAATTTCCTAAAAGTAAGTTAAATTAGTGAGAGGCAGCCTGCCATATAAGCAAAGGTGAAACTCAGGGCCAGCAAAACTCCTGAGTGCTGCCCAAACCAGACTAAAATGCAATTGGTAAACATTTACTAAAATAAAAAATACAACATAAATAACATTAATTTGTGGTTTTCTAAGTCAATATACAGCCCACAAGGCTCTTTCTATTTGAATTTGAAACCACTGGCATAGTGGACATACTTTAGAGTCAGGAAGACTTAAGCCTAAGGTCCCCCTCTGGTGTTGTTTCCTTTGTGCCTCTGGGTAAATCACTTAAATTCTTAGTGCCCCAGGTAACCCTTGATGACTATTCACTAAAGAGAGGGCATCAATATATACTGATGACAATAACCAGTAACTCCACATACTAATGAAATGACAGATCTCATTAAAGAAAGGGAAAGTAGACAATGAAGAAATATCTTTGGATGTTGATGCTGTTGTTAATAATAATAACAATTATTATTATTATTTGAACTTTCTGTTCTTTCCAAGAATTTTAAAATAATAAATTATAAAATCAATTACAGAATGCATCATATGTCCCTTTGGTATTAAAAGAACAAATATTATAAAAATATAATCGCCAGAGAAAAAAAGACTTAGAGTTTCTCCTCAGACTTCTGAAATCCCTAAATCATATTCCTTCAGGCAAATTATGTTTTTAATGATGGGGATTGCCAAAATTAAAAAGCTTCCAAAACTAATGGAAGACATATGCCAGCATGATTCTTCATATTAGATATTACATAAGGTTTTATTTTTTTTTTCTTGTGTGAAGGCTTCAGAAGGGCTAAGCACTTTACAAAAGGCATCTTGTCTGTATTTGAGGCACAATGCTGTTGTGGGAAGAATAGTGAACCTGGGGTCATTCACACCCTGGATCTCCTACTTATTGCTTGGATTTGCCTCTTGTGTGAAAAGAAGGAAGAAAAGGAAGGAGGAAGGGAGGAAGGAAGGGGGAGAGAGAGGAAGGGAGAGGAAGAGAGGAAGGGAGGAAGGGACAGAGGGAAAGAAAGAAGGAGAAAAGGACAGGAGAGAGGGAAGAAAGACAGGAAGGAAATAAGGATATATAGAAAGAAGAAAGGAAGGAAGGATGGAAGGAAGGAAGGATGAAAGGAAGGAAGAAAAGAAGAAAGGAAGGAAGGGAGGAAGGAAGGGAGGGAGGAAGGAAGGAAGGACTTTTTTAAGTATTTAGTATACATCAAACACTGTGCTAAGTGCTTTACAAATATTATTCCATTTGATCTTCAGCAAGTCTAGGAGGTAAGTACTATTATTGCCCTGATTTTTCAGTTGAGGAAACTGAGGTAGACAAAGGCCAAGTCATTTGCCCAGGCTCATACAGCTAGTGTCTAGGGTCATATGTGTACTGAGGTCTTCCTGACCCCTGAGCTAACACTCTATCCAATATGCTCTCCTTTTAAGTTAGGAGTTCTTAATCTTCTTTTCTGTGTCTCATGGTCCCCTTAATCACCTTAGTCTGGTGAAGCACGTGTACCCCTTCAAAGAGTAATATTCTTAAATGCATAAAGTTACAAAAATAGGGTTACAAAAGAAAACCATTACATGATATTTTTTAAAGCTTGAACACTAGGCTAAGAATCCCAGCATGAAAAGCTAATCTTAGGAACTAGTTTAAGTGTGTGAAGTCTATAATTAACATGGTGTCAAAGCAGTTAGTGCTTCCTTAGAACAAAGATCACATCTGTATGTCAAGGAGGATCCAAGAAAAGCAGATTCACACCTTGTCCAGTGAAGAACTATCAAGAAACAAGTGTCTAGGCTCAGAAGACTGTATAGAGGCAAGGGGTTGCCTGGACTTCTCTGGGCATATGATTGAATGGATCCCCTAGGGAGCAGAGAAGTGCTTCCTTATATTCCTCCCAACTTTATACTGGGTTTCAACTACTGAGAAACTATTTTCCCATCATTTTCAATGGAAAGATCATTTTCCTTGGAAGGGAAAACAGTAACAACCTATGAATGGAAGAATTCGGCTTTCTCTATCACATTTCATATTTTATCATCATGCAATCAGATATAACTTTTGTCTGTGCTTCTTTATTATATTCTCTTTTCCTGCTATATACATCCCACCATCCCTAATGTTTACAATAAACCTCCTTTTCTCATCTATATGTACAGTTTCCTTCAATATCTGGTTGTGCCCATTATAAGAATCTGGCACACAATCTGAGATTTTAAAATACCAACTCTAGGATTTAGAGAATGAATTCAAGACCTTTCTGAATTACAGTTTCCAAGTAACTATGCATAGTAAGAACAATTTTCCTAACCTGTTTAAAAATAGTGAGAGAGGTCACAAAATATACACAAGACAACTTTTTTTACCTTGTTTCTTTGGAATAATTCTCCTTTTTTCAAAGACTTGTATAACTTCCTTACACCAGAGTCCCCTCTTTGTCCATAGAGAGTAATATAAACATTAGCAAAAGTTTCAGCTCCCCATTGGTCTCCAGTGTATACAGAAACAATATATTTAACAACTGGAAGAAGAAACACAAAAGTATTGTTAATTTAATAGAATAAGTTTAGACTGTATTCTGTGAGTGCATACTGAGACCATTACAGCCACAAAGGAGGGATTGTTAAATGTTCCTTGGAGAAAGTAATGATACTTTTAGGAAAAAAAAACCTTGACAGTTATTGTCAATCATTTAGAAGTCTTAGATGAGAAATCAATGACAACAAGAGAACTGGATGTGGTTTTCTAACTTGTGTCCATCGAAGGCAAGGGGTATGGAAGACAAAAATTAATTTGGACAGTGAACAGCTGGCTAAGTTGATATGAGAATGGAATTTGGATTTCTGAAGAATGGCTTAAAATAAAGAGATGAGACCACCTTGGCCATGGAGGGAAGGCATCTAACAAAGGTTGGTAAGAATGTATTTGTTAGCAAAAAACAAACAAACAAACAACAATGAAAAAAAAAAAAACCTTGATGGGGCAGCTAGGTGTCACAGTGAATAGAGCACGGGCCCTGAAGTCAGGAGGACCTGAGTTCAAATCTGACCTCAGACGCCTAACACAAAAAAATAGCCATTTGACCTTGGGCAAATCACTTAACCCCAATTACCCTACCTTCCCCCCCTCCAAAAAGAAAAATAAAAAGGATGTATTTGTTGCAGATCTTATCAATCCAATCAAAAGGGCATTAAACTAAAAAGGTTGGAAAATTGAGAAAAGTTCTTATGACTATGTACCAAGCAAGTTATCATAGAGAATAGCTTCAAAGAAGAAGAGCAGTTGGGAAACCCAGAGGTTTACAGAAAAGGAAATCCAAGAAAAGTAAAACTTGTGGCCTCAAATGGCTATATACAAATATACAGAGTATAAAGCCTGAAACAAAATAACTAGAGGGCCTACCACAAGGAGACAAATTTAGCCTCATCCCACTGACACATGCAGGGATGAAGCCCATGATTGGGCCATGGCTCTTGATGGATATGTCTTATTCAAAAGAAGCAGGATAGGTAAAAAGACAGTTGGTGGAGTGGCATTTTACATTAAAAATATTTCCTTATGTGTAGACATCCAGTAGTCAGAGAGAGAAAGCATGATATAGAGTAATTTGATGATCAATGGAGGTAGAAACAAATATGATTTTGTCATGGAAATATTCCACAGACAGCCTGAAAAGAAGCAGAAAACGGATGAGGAATTTGAGAAACAGATCACAAGGGTGGTGCAGAGACAATATAGTGGTGGAGGATTTCAATGATTCAGAGGTACTATTTCTCCCAAGCCAAGAGCCTAGTAATTTCTTGGCTTGCCTTAGTAATGACTTCATTAAAAAAAAAAAAAAAAAAAGAAGAAGGACCAATGGGAGGAAATAAAATTCTCTATCTGATTTTCATTAATGGGAAAAAATTGGATGTTGGAGTGAAAACAATGAGAACCTAAAAAAGGAAGTGACTATTCCTCCTAGAAGATGCAATAAAGGAAAGAAAATCTAGGTGTAATCATATATATATATATATATATATATATATATATATATATATACACACACACAGACATACATGTACACGTATATGTGTATATGTGTGTGCATATATGCATATGCATTTCATATGTACATACATATATGTATATATACACATCTGCTTTTGCACTATGTGTGTGCATACATGTGCATATACATGTTTGTGTGTGTTCATGTATGTATATATGGTACACATGTGCATCTATACTTATGTATTGTAGATATACACATTTAGATATATTTATACACACATATTTCAAAGGGCTCAGAGGAAAAATATGTCAGATGTCATGGATGAAGATGATACAAGAGAAGTGAGCTCAGAAGAGACAAGAGACCCTCAAGGATGAAATTCTAAAACACAAAAGGTAATTTTCTAATGAAAAAGAAAAATGAGTTTTGTCAGATAAGCATTTATTAAGCATCAACTCTGGGTCCAACCTGCACATACAGAAAACTCACTAACCACTTTGGATTTTTTTTTTTTTTAAGAAACATATTACGATGGAAGTAAGACTTCCATCCGGAAGTCTTCCAACAGAAGATGAAGAGAACATGGGATCACAGTTTTTAACTGAAATTCAATATAAGTTGAAGCTGGAGAGGGAAGGTAAGAATAACAACAACAAGTTTTTCTTTGGGGAATTTCTATTAGCAATACTGGAAGAAAAAAGAGGATCAGGAGATTTTCTTGGAGCATATGGCACTGTGATAACTGACAGAAGAGAGAAAGCCAAACTGTTCAATGCCTATTTTGTTTCTGTTTTCTATGCCAAAGGAATGATCTTTATACTGGGAATAAGTGAACAAAAATGACTAGCAGAATTGATACTAAGACAAGCAAGGAGATCGTAAGAAAGCACCAACTGCCCTGCATGGCCCAGGCGAACTACATCTTCAACTTCTAGAAGAACTGACAGATTTGGTTTCCAAGCCACACACAACTCTATGTGAAAGAAAAGAGGAGAGGAACCAAAATATTGTAGAAGGGCAAATGTTGCACAGATTTTTAGGAAGTCAAGAGAATAATATCTGCAAACTAGAATACAGTGAGCATGGCTTGGATTATTGGGAAATTTTTAGGATTGGACTTGTTTTGTTTGACTCTAGATTAAAGAACCAGTAAAAATGAGTTGAAGTTATGGAGTCAAATTTAAGTTTGATGCTGAGAAGTTTAAATTAAATTAAAATTATAAATTGAATGTAAATTTTAGTTAAAATTTAAAGCAATTGAAATTCCTAAAAATTTAGGCTGCCCAAAAGTGAACACGTCTTCCTAGTAAGGTGATAAGGATGTGAATGAGATATATCATTGAAAAAGAGGAAAAGAAGCTAAGTGGGAAATATATTGTAAAGAAAGGAATTATAATATTTAGCATATAATACACAAGACAGGGCAGGGAAAGGACAATGGAGTGTTGGGTTTTTAATAGTTGTATTCATATTAAAAAATCTAATAAACAAAATGGGGAAAACATTATGGGGGAAGCACAGAGGGAAAATTTCATTAGTATGGTATGCAATAGAACACTTAGAAAAATAAATCAATCAGTGAACAGTCATTAAGCACCTACTATGTGCCAGGTATAGTAGGAGTATAGAAAAGACATTACAAACCTAATATAGTAACATCACAGAATAGTGATGGGAGAACCTGATATTCAGATATATGATAAACTCTCCATCAAAAAAATAGAGCATCTAATACTTTGCTGATTTGCATTGATGATAAGTCACTCTTCAAGAGATCCAGGAATCAATGAAAGAAAATAATATTTTTAATCTTATTCTTACCAAAAAGGAAGAAATTGTGACTGGATGGAAATAATGGAAAATTTGGTAGGAAGTGACTCCTCTAAGTTACAAACTGGGGACAGAAGAGAAGAAAAGCAGATATAGATAAGCATGTCTGCTAGCTTTGAGAAGAGGAGTCAATTCAAGTAAATCAGATCTGGGGAAAGAAGATTACAAAGGGTTAAGAGAAAGAATAGGGAAGATCCTATGGCCTAAAATTCTGTGAGGCCATCAGCCTGATAGAAATGGAAAGATCTCAAGTCAACAAGTAAAGTCAACAGGCATTGCCAGACACTGTGCTAAATGGTGGGGATACAAAGAAAGACACAAATAGTTCTTGTTCTCAAGGAGCTGAAAGTCTAAAGTGAGAGGTTATCTATCCTTCATCTTCAAAGAGGACCAATGACATCATGGCCAGTGTCTTGACTAGCACATGAATTGGATTTAAGTGAGCTTGAGTTGCACAAAGTCATCAGCCTCACTCTCTCTTCCAGAGTCATTAGAGTCCAGCGGCAAAACAAAAGTAAAGATGACTGGAGAAGGTTTGAGATGCAGTTGATGCCCTTGACATCTTCAATGCTCCACAGCACCTGCATCAGTCACCCTCATGGCTGTTAGAACAAATTGTCCTCATCTGCCCATTCCACCAAGATAAGTCCTCACATGTTTGAGGTAGACATCCCCCTAGCCCATGGAGGGGTTTGAGGCCCATCAGTTACCCTCTTCTTGGTTTAGCTCTTCCACCAAAACAGTTTTGCCAGGATGTGGCCACCATGTAGCTTTTTGGAGCCACAGGTGAAAGCTGAGTAACAGGGAGACACCAAAGGATGAACAGTCCTGAAAACGGTTTCAACAAGTCTCACATCAGAGATGCTAATCCCCTCTGAATTCCCCATATGCCCCAAGACAATATGTAAACAAATATATACAAACAAGATCTATACAAGATAAAAGAGAAATAATCTCAGAGCGAAGCCACTAACATTATAGAGGGAAAAGCTTCAGGGAGACTGTGAGATTTTTGGAATATCTTACAAGAATCCAAGAATAGAAATGAGGAAAGAGAATTATAGGCATGGGAGATAGCCACTGATTTTGCACAGAGTCTAGAGACAAAGTGTCTTGTGCAAGGAACAGCAAGGAGGTCAGAGTGAAGAAGCAGAGAGGAAAGGAGTAAAGTATATGAAGACTAGAAAGGTAGGAAGGAACCAGGTTTTGAAAGACTTTAAAAGTTAAACATAGGATTTATATTTGACCCTGGAATCAATATTGAACAATGGAGTAAATCGAATAGGTAGGGGTGACATGACCAAACCTGTGCTTTCAGAAGATCATTTTGATAACAGAGTGGGAAATGTCTTGGAGTAGGGAAAAACTTGGTGCAGGGAGACCAACAAGAAAACTACTGCATGTACAGGCATGAGGTGATGAGGGCCTGTGCAAGATGGTAAGAGTGTCAAAGGAAAAAAAAAGGTATATGTATGAGAGATGTTGAAAAATAGAATGAGGGGCAGCTAAGTGGCACAGTGAATAGAGCACTGGCCCTGAAGTCAGGAAGACCTGAGTTCAAATCCATCTTCAGACACTTGACCTTCACTAGCTGTGTGACTTTGGGCAAGTCAATTGCCTTACCTTCTGGCCACTCCAAAAAAAGAAAAAGGATAGAATCAACAGATTGAATTGGGAGTGGGGAGGAAGAGAGAAAGAGTGAGGAATAAAGGCTGCAAAAAGGTTGACAGTGTGGGTGACTGTAAGGACAGTAATAGAGAAATTAATGAGAGGGAAGGTCTGGTGGAAGTAGGTGGAACACAGAAGTACTTAAGTTTGGGGCATGTTGAGTTTCAAATATATACAGAACCTCCAGTTCAAGATGTCCAACAGACAGTTGTAGATACAAGACTGGATATCAAGAAAGAGATTAGAGGGGGGTGGAGTCAAGATGGTGGAGTAGAAACAGGACTTCCATGAGACTCCTGCTTCCACCTACTCCAATTCATGTAAAAAATGACTCTAAACAAACTTTGGAGCTACAGAATCCACAAAATAATAAAGAGAAGCTAACTTCCTGCTGAAGACAGTCTGTCAGGCTGGCAGGAAGGGGCCAGCACAGCACTCTGGGAGCCGAGCCCAGCCCCCCGTGAGCCAGAGGTTTTAGCCTTAGGGCAGCCAGAACCAGCCACCTGCAGAAGGGACGTCAGATCATCAGCAGCTGTGGCAGTTTCCAGAATGATCAACACATAGATGCTAAGGACAAAGTGTGAGGTAAGTGCAGTGTGGACTTTGGGAACCAGGAGTTCGGGAGTGTGGTCTGGCCTTTACACACTGGAGGGAGAAGCAGCTGAGATGCAGTGGCCATGCAGCTACCACCATGTGGCTGCTTCAGAGTTCCTGGCCTGCAGATTGTAGCGGGACCAAGCAACCAATCTGAGGGGTAATCACTCTTGCTTTAACCTGCTTGGATCTGGATTGCAGTATAGGGTGGAGGTCCTGGGGTGTGTGACTAGTTTGCCAGAATATGTGGAGGCTTCAGAGAAGACACCCAACTAATAGCTCCAGCAGCTGAGAAAACTCCAGTGATTGGGACAAAGCTTCCCCCTCTGGTAGCAGGGTGCTACTGTGGCAAAAAGCTCAAAAGTCAAGTAATTGAGTGGCAACATGAGCAAGCAAAGGAAGCAAAGAAAACAGAGTGATCCAACTTTACACTCCTATTTTGGGGACAAAAAGGATAAAAACATGGAACAGGAGGAAGACAATGAAGTCAGAATTGCTACACCAAAAGTTTCCAAGAAAAAATATGAGCCAGTTCCAGACCACAGAAGAGCTTAAGAAGGATTCTGAAAACCAAATAAGAGAAGTGAAGGAAAAACTGGTAAGAAAAATGAGAATGATGCAAGAAAATTATGAAATAAGAGTCAACAACCTGACAGAAGAAAATAACACATTAAAAAATGGACTAACTCAGATGGCAAAAGAGGCTAAAAAAAGGAAATGAGGAGAAGAATGCCTTAAAAAGACTAATTTGCCAGATGGGAAAAGAATCTCAAAGCTCACGGAGTATAATCATTCCTTCAGAATAAGACTGGAGCAAATGGAAGTTAGTGACTTTATGAGAAATCAAGATACTATTAAACAGATCCAAACCAATAGAAGGCAATGTGAAATATCTCATGTGAAAAACCACTGACCTGGAAAATAGATCCAGGACAGATAATTTAAAAATTATTGGACTCCCTGAAAGCCATGATCAAAAAAGAACCTAGAAATCATCCTTCAAGAAATTCTCAAGGAAAATTTTCCTGATGTTTTAGAATCAGAGGGCAAAACAGACATTGAAAGAATCCACTGATCACCTCCTGAAAAAGATCCCAAAAAGAAAACTTCTAGCAATATTATAGCCAAGTTCTGGAGTTTCCAGATCAAGCATAAAATATTACAAGAAGCCAGAAAGAAATAATTTGAATATTGTGGAAACACAATCAGGATAACACAGGATCTGGCAGCTTCTATACTGAGGGATCAAAGGGCTTGGAATATGATATACCAGAGGTCAAAGGAGCTGATATTAAAACAAAGAATCACCTACACAGCAAAACTGAATATCATGTTTCAGTGGAAAATATGGTCATTCAATGGAATAGAGGACTTTCAAGCATTCTTGATGAAAAAAACAGAGTTGAATAGAAAATTTGACATTCAGATACTAGAAGCAAGAGAAGCATGAAAAGGTAAGCAGGGAAAAGAAATCATAAGGAACTTAACAAAGTTGAACTATTTGCATTCCTACATGGAAAAACAACAATTGTAACTTATGAAACATTTCTCAGTATAAGGATAGTTGAAGGGAATAGAAATGTATATATATATATATATATATATACACATATACATATATATGTGTGTGTGTGTGTGTGTGTAAATACACATACAGATATATGTATACATACATATATATGACTATATAGGAGGGTATATGGGCGTATGAATATACATGTGATTGTGTGTATATATGTGCACAGGTATACATAGACAGAGGGCACAGGACCAATTTAATAGGAAGGGATGATACTTAAAAGGTGAAAGTAAGAGTTGAGAGAGTAATATAATGAGAGGAGATGGGGAGATACAACCTGGTAAATTATCTCATATAGAAGAGGCAAGGGAAAATGGTTACAATGGAAGGGAAGAACAGGATGGCAAAAGGGAATGGATCAATCTTATCTCATTGAATTTGGCTTAGGAAGGGAATGGCATACACAATAAATAGGGTATCTCACCCTATAAGAGAGTAAGGGGGAAGGGATCAAGAGGGGGGATGATGGAAGGAAGAGCAGGCTGGGGGGGGGGTGGAGTTGGAAGCACACACTTTTGAAAAGAGACAGGATCAAAGTAGAGAATAGAACAAGTGGGGGTGAGATAGGATGGAGGGAAATATAGTCAGTCTTTCGCAATATATCCACTATGGAAATGTTTTGCACAGCTATACATGTACAACTTTTAGTGAATTGCTTATCTTCCCAGTAAGGGTGGGTGACTAGAGAGGAAGGGAAAGAATATGGAATTCAAAGTTTTAAAATCAAATTTTAAAATATATGTTTATTATTATTATTGTTGTTGTTGTTATTTTACATGTAACTGGGAAATAAGATATATAGGCTCTGGGGCATAGAGATCCACCATGCCATACTGGAAAGTCGGAGGGAATATGGGGGAAGATATGGGAGAGAGCAGATTGGGGGAGGGGATATTCAGTGGGATTGCTGTTTTGGGGTGGTGGGAAGGGGAAAATGGGGAGAAAATTTGTAACTCAAAATCTTGTGGTAATGAATGATGTAAACTAAAAAATTAAAAAGCCAAAAAAAAAAATAAAGAGGTCAGATCTAGATAAGTAGAACTGAGAATCATCTACATACAAATGATCATTGAATCCATGGTAACTGATAAGATCACCAAGAAAATAATATAGAGACTGAAGAGAAGAAGGCCTAGGATAGAATTTTGGCAGTCACCCATGGTTAGCGGGCATAGCCTAAATGAAGGGAATGTTTAGTCAGACAGACTGAGGAAGAACTAGGAGATAACAGTATCACAAGAAATAAAGAGAGAAGCAAGTAATGAGAAGACGAGGGTAATCAACAATGCCAAAGGCTATAGAGAGGTGAAGCAATTAAGAGATCATTGGTAATTTAGAGAGAACAGTTTCAGTTGAATTACGATGTCAAAAGCCAGACTGAATAGAATTAAGAAGAGGGAGAAGGGAAATAAGGTAGAGATGCAATTTATAAAAAGATCTTTTCAAAAAAGTTTAGCCAAGAAGGTGTAAAAAGATATGAGATAATAGCTAGCAGAGATGGACAAATCCAGTGAGGATTTTTTGAGGATGGGAGAGACATGGGAGTATTTGTAGCAACCAGTAGACAGGGGAAGAGTGAAGCTTAGAAGGGAGAGGTATTGTTAAAGATGGCAAGACGTTGGAGAAGAGATGGGATGGTATCACTTCTGCAAATAAAGGACTTTGCCTTGCAAAGGCCAGGAGCCACCTCTTCATCTCAGAAAAAAGTGAAGGAGACAATGGTAGAAAACATCTGGGTGATATAATATGAGGAGGGAAAATGAGGAACTCGGTATCTGGATTCAATTTTTTCAGTAAAATATGAGGCAAGGTTCTCAGGTGAGGTGGGAGGGGCCAAGGAATGTGATGGGAAGTTTAAAAAAGGATGAAAAGGGTGAGAGCACCACAGAATAGTGAGAGCACCATAGAATGACTTAGCACAGACTTACTCTGTGTCTAATGCAAATGAACTTTTAATAAACTTTACTTTTTGGGGGTGGAGCCAAGATGGAGGAGTAGAAACAGCATTTCCAATGTGCTCTGCCCCACACAAATTTCAAATAATGTGAAAGGGGGCTCCGAACAACTTCTGGAGCCACAGCACCCACAGAACAGCACAGAGAAGCTAACCTCCTGCTGAGGACAGCCCAGCAGCCCTGCAGGGAGCGGCCAGTGCAGCTCTCTGAGAGAAGGTAGCACAGCGAAGTGCGCAGAGCCGAGCCTAGCCCCAGAGCGGCTGGGCCAGCAGCCGGCTGGAGGGACCCCAGAACACCAGCAATTGTGGCGATTCCAGAATTATCAGCACAGATATGCCTAGGACAAAGTGAGAGCTTAGTGCCCTATGGACTTTGGGACCAGTATTTGGGGAACTCGTGGCTTCCTCCCCTGGGGGCAAAAAGCTGCTGAAGAAACAGCTGCACAGAAGCCATTTTGCAGCGTCAGTAGTGGCTCTAGCTCCTGGTCTGTGAATTGTAGGGAGATCCAGCAATCAGTCTGGGGGTTAATCACTCTTGCTTTAAACTGCCTGGATCTGGATTGTGGTCTGGGGGGGAAGTTTGGGGTGGGTATCCAATTTGCCAGAGTGGGTGGAGGCTTTACAGAGGCCACTCAACTGGCAGAAGTTGTGAAGACCCCACATTTGGGCAGAAGCACTCCTGTCTGGTGGCAGAGTCCTACTGTGGCAATATTGTGGAAACACAATCAGAATAGCACAGGACCTGGCAGCTTCTACACTGAGGGATGGAAGGGCATGGAATATGACATTCCAGAGGGCAAAAGAGCTGGGATTGAAGCCAAGGGTCACCTACCCAGGCAAAAGCATATTCTCATTGAAGTTGGCTCAAGGAGAGAATCACATACATACTAAATGGAATATCTTACCCTCACTCACTCTCCTGAGTAGGGGAAAGGAGGATGAGAGGGGGGATGATGGAGGGGAGGGCATTCTGGGGGGAGGGGAGGTTGGAAGTACCCACTATTAAAGAGGGACAGGATCAAAGTAGGGAATGGACCAGGTGGGAGGTGAGATGGGTGGGAGGGAAATATAAGCAGTCTTTTACAATATATCTATTATGGTAATGTTTTGCATAGATATACATGTACAACACATACTGAATTGCTTATCTTCTCAGAGGGAGTGGGTGACAAGGGAGGAAGGGAATGGATCTGAAAATCGAAGTTTTAAAATTAAATGTTTCATAAGATGTCCAGGCATTGGGGCTCAGAGATTTACCTTGCCCTAATGGCAAAGTCGAGGGGGTTATAGGAGACGATATGGGAGAGAGCAGATTGGATGAGGGGATATCTAGTGGGACTGCTATTCTGGGGTGGTGGGTAGGGAAAAATGGGGGGAAAATGTAACCCATAATCTGGTGGAAATGAATGATGTAAACCAGAAGTTAATAAAGCATTTGTTTAATTTAAAAAAAAAAAAAAAGAAGGATGAAAAGGTTTGGAAAGCTACTATCAACGGCAGGATAGTTACTGGGGGAAGTGTAAAAGGATTGTCTTGCCACAGTGATGGTCAAAATGAATTTCTGTAAAAACAAAGGGAAGAAATTCCAACGAGTAGGAAAGGGGAGAGTTTTAAATGCAAAGAAGATTATTCAATTAAATGAAAATTTTAAAATATGTATAGATGATGAAAGCAAGGACAGGAAATGAAGAGGAAATACCAAAATGTAACATCATCCTCTATAGTGGAGTCAGGAATGCTAAAGCTCAAAGTTATCTAAATCCAGTGAGGAAAACATCTTTAAAGGACAACACAAAAAGGGTTGGACTTTTTTGTTCTTTTTTATTGCCTTTTTTAAAAACAATTTGATGGGGGCGGCTAGGTGGCGCAGTGAATAGAGGCCGGCCCTGGAATCAGAAGGACCTGAGTTCGGAGCCGGCCTCCGACACTTAATCCATACAAACAAAAACCTAGCCGTGTAACCTTGGGCAAGTTACTTAACCCCAATTGCCCTAAAGGGGCGGCTAGGTGGCGCAGTGAGTAAGAGCGCCGGCCTCGGAGTTTGGATGACCCGAGATCAGATCCGGCCTCAGAAAATGAGCACCCACGCATAAATAATGACTAGCCGTGTAACCTTGAGCAAGTTACTTAACCCCAATTGCTTATTAAAAAAAAAAAAACAATTTGATGAGAAAAGAGAAGATAGAACTATTGCTTGGAACAAAAATGATCAGTATAAACTGAAAGAGAGAATGCGGATCTGACCATCTCTTACTTTTCTTCTAGAAATTTTTCTAGACCAAATAGAATGAACTTTGCGATTTATAACAAATGAAATAACAAAAAAAAATTGCTAAAAGGGATAGATGATACCCAAGATTAGTAAGGAAATAATAAAAGAATACCTAACTGCCCTTATTGAATTCAGTCAGTTGACTTCAATGAACTTCTAATTCTGAGGTTCTGTGATAGTTTGATTGTGATCTAAAGCATTTTATGACTGATGGAAAGCCAAGCTAGGTGGTAAGTAAACATAGAGTGTATGAGTTAGTTAACAAGTATTTATTAAGTACTTACTAGTGCTAGGCACATATCTGCTGTGTGAGGGAGAAGCAGAAGTACCTGCCCTCAAGAAGTTCCCATTGTAATGGAGGAGACAACATGGAAATAAATAACTATGCACATATGCCATATATACATTGTAAACAGAAGGTAATTTTAGAGGGGACTTGGTACCAACTAGGGGAAGATGGATAGAGAAAGATGTGTAAATGATATCAGATGTCAATGAGAATATTTATTTCAAATTGAAAGTCATTTGATAGTCAAAGTATGGATTCTTTGCATCATCTCCTATGCAACAGAATTTACCAGAGAGAAGAGATTTGGCATTAGGAAACTCTAACTCAAGATTTCAGATTTTCAAATAATTATGTTAATTTATCTTACAGAACTTTATTTAAGCAGTACAAGAGAACTGACAGACTCTTCTTAACTCTATTCCAAAACTTAGCATCAATTTAGCTATTCCCACTTTCTAACTGAACACTGTGTTCTGGTATATTTTAATAATGACAAGAATAGTTAAGGCATTGTGTAAACATCTTTCGGAATAAAATAACCATCATTGTACGACAACAATTACTTTTCATATAGGTCTCAATAATTCAGGCTATGATAAGCTAAAGACTAACAAAACAACATTTTTTTACAATTTTGAATGATGAGCCTTATCTTTTAATCACATAATTGGGATTTTGTACACTTAGAATTACATACAGTACTTAACAAACGTTAAATTCTATTTGTCATTAAAATTGTCTAGAGCCACATTTCTCCACGGCCTGAAAGAACATCGTGACTTTAGAGATATGAATAGCAGAGAAAAATCATAAAATGAAATCCTTTCTGCATTGAGTTGGTTTCAAAGCCTTGTTCATATTGCTCCTGTATTTCTGTCTATTATTATTTTATGTTACCTGGTAAAGGGTTTTGGTCCTTAGTCTCTGTAGGGAATTCTTTTACCAGTTCTCCATCTTCTCTGTTAAGAGAGAACCAGCAGTTACAGTCAAAGTTCATTTCTTGTTTGGTCTGTAGCTCCTGTATGTGAAAAGATTTCAAATGCCAACCCTCAAAGCCTGGCAAATCATCACAGCTGACCCGAATCTTGTATACATCGCCAACATCTCCAATTTCAATCTACAATGTAGAACATTAAGGAAAATGAACATATTACCAGTCATATAAACTGTCTAATTATATAGAGATATATCTACTTAACTCAATTAAAATCTAATTAATTGTATAGACTGTGTTTTGTGGTCCTAATTATGGTCAATCATATCATGATCCCTTTTTAAAAAAACCTCTCATTCTATTAATTTCTTGTAAGCAAATATTGCCTTTTTCTGACAAATATAAGAAAATGCTAAGCTTGCTAATGCTAGTTAAGTATTCCCAGGACCCTGCATTAACAAAAGCTTGTTTATTTATTTATCTTGATAAAATCTGCTTTCTGATACTAAATAAAAGTTCTCGAGATAGCTTAGATTTGGAACAGACCTGATGGATTGGCCAGTCCAATACTCTCTCTTACAAATGAGTGAACTGACTTCCAGAAAAGTAGACTGACTTGTCTGAGCTCCTTAGGCTAACTAAGGGCAGAGCCAGCATCAGAACCCATGTCTCCTAGTGTGAAGCTCTTTCCACTATACCATTTTGTCCTTCCACATATCACTCAGGGATTGATTCTAGGACTTAGAGTTAGAAGACACTACTAATCTAATTCACCTGTTTCCTTTTACATACGCAGAAGTGATGGTCAGATATAACAAGCTCTCAGGTCACATAGGTAAATAGCAGAGTTTGGCTCTGAACCCAGGTTTGCTAATGTCATGTCTAGTACTCTACTGCTCCCCCCAATAACACAACACTGAGCTAATTATGATCTTTAAAAAGTGCCAGGAATCAGTTGGCATAAAATGCAATCAGCATAAAATAATTGCTGAATTGTCATTGTAACATGTTATGAAAGTACATGGAATAGAAGTTAATGCTTTAGCATTTTACTAGAGGAAGGAATGAAACATGATTCATCAGGATTGGACTACCCAGAGGGATAATTTATACTTTTCTAAGGGGTTTAGGAAAGGAATAGAAACTACAGTTTTCTTTCTCTCTCCCTTCCTTCCTTCCTTTCTCTTTATTTCTTTCTTTTTTTTCTTTCTCTCTTTCTGTTTCTTTATTTCTTTCTCTTTTTTCTTTCTCCCTTCTTTCCTCCCTCCCTTCTTCCCTCCCTTCCTTTCTACCTTCCTTCCTTTCTCTTTTTTCTTTCTTTCTTTGCTTCCTTCTTTCTCTTTCTTTCTTTCTCTTTTTTCTTTCTCTCTATTCCTTCTTTCCTTCCTTTCTTCTTTCTTTTTTTCCTTCTTTCCTTCCTTTCTCCTTTCTTTCTTTCTTTCCTTCTTTCTTTCTTTCTTTCTCTCTTTCTTTCTTCCTCCCTCTCCCTTCTTCCCTCCCTTCTTTCCTTCCTTCCTTCCTTCTTCCCTTCCTTCCTTCCTTCCTTTCTTTCTTTTTGGGTTATATGTGAGAAACAGCAGAGCTTCCCCTCATGGATATGCATTGATTGGGGAGCTAACTGGCTCAGTGCACAACATACTGGGCCTAGAGTAAGGAAAATCTGAGTTCAAAGTCTATCTAAAAAACTCACTAGCTATATGACCCTGCCTCAGCTTCCTCATCTGTAAAAGGGAGATAACAACAGCACTCCCAAGACTGTTGTAAGGATCAAATAAAATGACATTTGTAAAGCATGTAGCATAGAGCCTGACACATAGTAGATGTATAAAAATGGCAGCTATTTATTATTATTATTATTATTATTTCTGGAAACTCTGTCCCCATAAATCCTCTCTGAAAACCCAGCCTAAGGATCATAAAATGGAAAGCTGAAAGAAACCTTGGATATCATCTAGGCCAATTCCAGCATTTTACCAGTGAGGAAAATGAAGCTGGGAGAGGGGGTTCATGACTTGCCTGAGAGAAATTATTAATAATCAAAGATTTGTGGAGGTGCAGAGATCCCCCATTTTCTATAGCATCATTTCAAAGTTCAGTGTATTGAAGGACATTAATGAAAATCAGATTGTATTCACTTTCTTAACAGTCTTGTTCAGACACTACCCAGGTGAGGAAAACATTTCAGGTCTAGGTAAGGATAGATTCTTTGTTTAGAATTGCCCAAGGCTGGGGGGGCGGAGCCAAGATGGCGGAGTAGAAACAGCTCAACCAAGCCACTCTGCCCCCAGATTCCCCCCAAACTATGTAAAAGGGGACTCTGAACAACTTCTGGAGCCCCAGCACCCACAGAACGACACAGAGAAGCTAACCTCCTGCTGAGGACAGCCCAGCAGCCCTGCAGGAAGGACCAGCACAGCGGTCTGGGACCTGGCAGCGTGCAGCGCGCAGAGCGCAGGAGCCGAGCCAAGCCCAGGTCCCCTTGAGCTGAGGTTTTAGCCCCAGGGCGGCAGGGCCAGCAGCCGGCTGGAGGAACCCCAGAACACCAGGAGCTGTGGCGCCATAATTATCAACATAGATTTGCCTAGGACAAAGTAAGAGGTTAGTCTCCTATGGACTTTGGGACCCCTATTTAGGGAATGCATCGGCTCCCTCCCCTGGGAGCTAGAAGCCGCTGAGGACAAATGCCATTTTGTAGTTTTCAGAGGCAGCTCCAGCTCCTGGCCTGTAAATTTGTAGGGAGATCCATCGATCAGTCTTGGGGGGTAATCGCTCTTGCTTTAACCTCCCTGGATCTGGATTGTGATCTAGGGTGGAAGTCGTGGGTGGGTTTACAGCTTGCCAGAAACGGAAGTTGCCCCCCAAAAGTTCGGGACGAAAATTCCTCTATCTGGCCTTAAAGCCATAGTGTGGCAACAAGCCCAAAAGTCAAGTAATTAAGTGGCAACATGCCAAGGCCAAGAATGCCAAGAATCCACCGATCACCTCCTGGAAAAGATCCCAAAAAGAAAACTCCCAGGAATATTATAGCCAGGTTCCAGAATCCCCAGATCAAGGAGAAAATACTACAAGCAACCAGGAAGAAACAATTTCAATATTGTGGAAACACAATCAGAATAGCCCAGGACCTGGCAGCTTCTACACTGAGGGATTAAAGGGCATGGAATATGATATTCCAGAGGGCAAAAGAACTGGGAATGAACCCAAGGGTCACCTACCCAGCAAAACTGAGTATTTTGTTTCAGGGGAAAATATGGTCATTCAGTGGAATAGAGGACTTTCAAGCATTCTTGAGGAAAAAACCAGAATTGAATAGAAAATTTGACATCCAGACACAAGAAGGAAGAGATGCCTGAGAAGGTAATCAGGGAAAAGAAATCAAAAGGAACTTATCAAAGTTGAACTATTTACATTCCTATATGGAAAAGCAATAACCGTGACTGATGATATCTTTCTCACTATGAAAATAATGGAAGAAGGGTGTGTGGTCATATGAATACATATGTGAATGTGTGTGTATATGCTTACAGTTATATATGGATAGAGGGCATAGGTTGAATTTGTTGGGAAGGGAGAATACTCAAGGGATGAAATTATGAGGTGAGAGAGGAAAGTGGCAAGAGGAGATGGGGAGAGACAGGGTAGGGTAAACTATCCCATGTAGAGGAAGCAAGGGGAAGTGGTTGCAAAAGAGGGGGAGAATAAGGAAGGCCAAAAAGGCAAAACCACATTCACATTGAATTTGGTTCAGGGAGAAAATGACATACATACTAAATGGGATATCTCAACCTGCAGCAGGATAGGGGGAAGGGGGATGGGAGGAGGGATGTTGGATGGGAGGGCATCCTTGGGGTGAGGGGAGGTTGGAGGTACCCACTATAGAAGAGGGACAGGATCATGTGGGGAATGGACCAGGTGGGGGGTGGGATGAGTGGGAGGGAATTATAAGCAGCTTTGTACAATATATCTACTATGATAATGTTTTGCATAGCTAGACATGTACAACATATACTGAATTACTTATATCCCAAGAAGGAATGGGTGACAAGGGAGGAAGGAAATGGATCTGAAATTCGAGGTCATAACATTAAATGTTTCAGATATATATATATAAATGCTATTGTTAATACTCTTTTGCTTGTAATAGGGAGACAAGATGTGCAGGCATTGGGACACAAAGACTCACCTTCCTCTAATGGAAAAGTCGAAGGGGGTATGGGAGAAGGTATGGGAGAGAGCAGATTGGAGGAAGCGATATCTTGTGGGACTGCTATTCTGGGAGGTTGGTAGGGGACTAATGGGGGGAAAATGATTGTAACTCAAAATCTGCCGGAAATGAATGATGTAAAACAGAAGTTAATAAAGCATCTGTTTAAAAAAACAAAGAATTGCCCAAGGCTGGAGTAACATAGAAGCAAATGCCATCATCAAAGCTCATTAGAATAGGTCCAGACCCTCATTGTAATATTAATTCTCTCATTACTTGTAAACCAATCAGAATAGATTGCCACATTCAGGAACACTCATCTTCCAAGAGTGAGCCCACCATCATGATTGTCTTTGGCATTCCAGAGTGCCTCTGACCTCTTTTTATTAAAATGCTAGCATTATTAATAAAATGACTAATTACTCAGAAATTATGTCTTTCAAACTTTTAAAATGCCACATTGCTAAGATAAAAAGGTTTATAAATAGCAGATTTAAACCGAGGACGTCTGACCTAGGCTGTGTTCTTTCCACTACACTACATTGAGTAAATTGTTTTTAGGCTGCTTCTATTGCTTTCTGGGCAGAAATAGTGTGACTTCTATGGCTCCAGCTCTGAAGATACTACCTGAGTTGCAATAGAACCTTGACCCTGCTGTGTCCCACAAATCATCTTGTGTAGATAAAGAGAATCACCATAAGGAGGTCAGGAGCCTCTGTTCCCCCTTAAGAAATGCAATTACCTTATAACTATATTGTCCCTGGATGGCAGGTCAGAATCAAGGCAAATTTAACAGAAGAGGAAACTGAAAGAGGTGAGACAAGTTCACACAAAGAAGATACCAGGGAATTGCAACTACACTCAGAGTTTCCTGCTTAGCCCTACAGTGCTTCCCCCTGAAGGCACACCATTTGCTTATGATCAGAGATAATGCATTTTGGATAGGAATCCTGCCACCAAACTGTCATGAAAGTATTTGGGAAATTTAGGGAGAAATTATCAAAATTAAAATGCAATTTTTATAATAACAATTGAAAATAGGAAAATGACTGATAAAATCATGCATAATTCCAAAGGGTATAATTCAGAGCTAGAAAGATTTTTAAGGGTAGATGCTCTTTTTTTGCCCTTTGGGACCAAAAAAATGTAATTCATATTCACAGGCAAGCATATGGCATCAAGGGGAGCATATCATATCTCTGTGTTGTTTAAATATGTTTTTGACAGAAATGCTAAAGTTCAGTTCTTTTAAAGCAGTGTTAGACTTTGTAACTTGGCTTACATTCTTGAAAGCCTATTATTCTATTCATAGTTGAGCAGAATGCTGTGCCCCTTCTGGACTACTTCTGCAATTTGATATTCATAGATTGGCTCTGCAGGGGGTAGCTACTACCCCAGGGTTAAAGGAATTTTCTGAATATGCACTCCTGAAACTATATAACTTATGAGCTCCAGTAGTGTGTATCCCTTTAATAGTCAGCCAATAGGCATAATTAGCTCAGAGGAAAGTAAGAACAGTAGTTACAAATTATTCCTTTCATAAATTTGGAGCACAGCCATCCACAGCTACATATAGAATCAGTGGGAAGAGTATGTACAAACCTAGTGCACACAGGTTGAGAGAAAACATCTACTCCAGACAATTCACGCCTCCAGTATTAGAGAGCTCACATACCCTTTTCCTTCTTGCAATACTCTCATGCTGCTCCTCTCTGGCCACAGGGTCTCTGCTGGACAGATTGCTCAGCTGGAATCTCTGGACCTGCTCCTCCCCAAAGACTGACTCTTATCAGCCAGGGCTAACTCTTTTTTCTGCCCTGACTGGCTCTCTACTGGCAGAGGTTATACTCCTTGGAGCTGCCTCCACTTATTTTGTTTCCGTCTGTCTCTGTCTTTCTATCTATCTTTTCTTTCCCTCCCCCTTTCATCTCTTTTTCCCCTTCTTTTCCTCCCCTCTCTTTTCCTCTTCCCTCCCTCTTCTGTTTCCTCCTTCCTTCCCACACTCTCACTCCCACTTCTCCTTCCCTCTCCTCTCCTCTCTTCCTCCTCTTCCTATTTTTCTTCCTCCCTTTCTTCCCCTCCCCATTCCCCTTCCCATTCCCTTTCCCCATCTCCTTCCTTTTTCCCTTCCCCTTTCCCTTCCCTTTCCCCTTCCACTTCTCCTCCTCCTCCTTCTTCTTTACTCTCTCTAGTTCCCTCCGTCCCTTCCTCTCTCCCTCCCTCCCTTCTTGTCTCTCTCTCCCTCCCTCTCTCCCTCTCTCTCCCTGTCTCTGTCTCTCCCTCCCTCCCTCCCTCCCTCCTTCCTTCCCTTCCTCTCTTCCTCTCTCTCCTCCCCTTTCCTCTGCTTTCCTCCTCTCTCTTCTCTTCTCTCTCTGTCTCTGTCTCTCCCTCCCTCCCCTTCTCTCTCCCCCCAACACCCTGGGTCTAGTGTCTCTTACTTGGTAAGTAGCTTTACTACATCATGGTCAATATGGAGAGAGAAATCTCCTCTAGCTCAAGAGGCAAAGAAAATTCCTCTCAAGAGTTGAGTTCTTCCTACATAAGTGGCTCTCATCCAGAATGTCATGGGTCACACTCCTAAAAGCTCTTTATTGCCTTAACTATTCCAAAGCTGTCAAGCTTGCTTTTTATGTTCCATCACTGACCTGGCCAATCTTTGGCCAGTGAATGGCCAGTTGTCCCTTCAATTTTATGAGGAAAAACTTCTTCATATTTTGAAAGAGTAATTGGCTAGAAACATGTCTTTCCACTTTCTTTAACATATTGACATTTTATTTTGTTATATGAACATTACTTTCTCTGATTATATTAATAAAGCTGGGGAAAAATCAATTGATCAGGGAGCCCTGCTGAATCCTCCTTCACACACACACACACACACACACACACACACACACACACACACACACACTTCAAGAACAATAAATGTAAAATTCAGCTTAGTTTTGAAATGGTTCTTACACATTAGCTTACTCATTTTGCCATAGCATGCCTCATTATCATCCCCTATAGTAGAGGCATCTCTCTAATAAAAATATGTTTTTCAGTGGCACTTTCAAGAATATATTTTCCCTCTCCAACAAAATATATCTGGTTATATGTAGTAGACACAAGCAATGCATAAATAAATATAAGTCACTTTTCTTTAATCTTTAATCTCACTGCTGCCAATAACTGTGACTGTTGTCAAAAGGACCGGTTTTCCTTTAGTTTCCCATGCTTATGGTTTTAAGTCACTTTATGATATTTTCCACTGTTAGTAAGTTGACTTCTTACTGTAAAAAGCCTAAGAGAAGACACATTCTAATACTGCTTGGTTTTTTAAAATGGCTTGACTCTCAGTTTATGAATATGGTGGAGAGGACTGAAAGGGGGCACAGGGAGTTGCAACCCCCTTCAAAAGGTACAAATGGATTAAATATAAGAGGTATCTGACCCTGACTCCCTCTCCATCCCAGAAGATGAACCTAAGAAAAGCTGATTAGACAGTCAATAAGCATTCATAATGTCCCTACTACATGACAGAAAAAACAGAACAGTCCCAGCTCTATACCACCAGAAACTGAGGAAAGATTAGAGGGAGAAAGGAGAAAATAAAAAGTATAATCTGATTTATAATACAAGAGGTAACCTGAAATGGGGAGAGGGATGGTAAAGCCAACAGTATGATTTCTCAATGAAAAGTATAAATGAGAACAAGGACTGAGAATCTCCCTTGCAGCAAATATGGAGAACAAGAACATTGCAATGAGCTAGCTAAAATATGGAATGGTTTTGTTTCTTCTGAAACCAAAGAACTACTTCTTCTCTTTAAAATATAGGCTGTTCTCCCCATTAGAAGAGAAAGTAAAGGGGCATCAGGGACATCTCTTAAGGCAGTCATGGCTGGTGTCCTTTGTTCTTGAAGATGACCAAAATCAAATCACTGTGCTAAAGTCAGATTTCAATGTGTCCAACTGTGGCTGATCAGAAAAATACGAGCTAGGAAGGCTTTACTACAGTTGACAAATAGTCCATGTGTACATTTGGGGTGGATTTGCCAAATTTGCTCATCCTGAGTTTCCTTTGAGCCGTTTCAATTCTGCTTTGCTCACAGAGCACAGCACTTTCACTGATGTGTGCACACCTGTGCCAATGTCTCCCATGTCCCACAATCAATTCCAAAGTTCTTGAGAGAGCCTTTGAAAGTGTTCTTGTATAGCTTCTTCTGACCTCCAAGTGAATGCTTAGAAAGAATAATGAATTATCCCTTTAATAAATGAATGGAATGAATGATTGGCAAAGCATATCAAAATGCTTGTTATGTGCAAATATACCAACCACTGGGGATACATATAGAAAAGAGAGTGCCTTGCTTTCAGGGAACTCACATTTTGATGCTTTGGGGCAGGAGGGGAGACAAAACAATGCTTGAAGGATTCTGATGCAAGTCAGGTGGAAAGGTCCCATGGTACTAAGGGTATAGTGGAAAAACAGGTAGTAAAGCATATCCTTTAATGTCATTTCCACTGATCATCTTATCCATTTCTGTTTAACCATTGACAGTAAAAAGGATTTCATTGGTGAGAACTTTATTTAGAATTTAATAACAAAGATTTAAAGCTGGAAAAGTCCTTAGAGATCATCTAGTTAAACTCCTTTGCTTTAAAAATGAGGAAACAGGAGGCAGAGCCAAGACGGCAGAGTAGAAATAGCGAGTCAAAGCCACTCTTCTCCCAGACTACCTCCAAACTATGTAAAAGGGGACTCTGAACAACTTCTGGAGCCCCAGCACCCACAGAACAACACAGAGAAGCTAACCTCCTGCTGAGGACAGCCCAGCAGCCCTGCAGGAAGGACCAGCGCAGCACTGGAGTGTGTGGGGAGCCGAGCACAGGTCCACCTGAGTCGTGGTTTTAGCCCCAGGGTGGCAGGGCCAATGGCCTGCTGGAGGGACCCCAGAACACCAGAAGCTGTGGCGATTCCAGAATTATCAACACAGACATGCCTAGGACAAAGTGAGAGGTTTTTTAGTGCCCTATGGAATTTGGGACTATATTTGGGGAACGCATCGGCTTCCTCCCCTGGGGGCTAGAAGCCAGTGAGGAGACACTCCATTTTTGTAGGTTTCAGAGGCAGCTCCAGCTCCTGGCCTGCAAACTGTAGGGAGATCCAGTGAGCAGACTTGGGGGGGTAATCACTCTTGCTTTAACCTCCCTGGATCTGGATTGTGATCTGGGGTGGAAGTCATGGGTGGGTTTCCAGCTTGCCAGAAACGGAAGTTGGCCCCCCCATACACATTTGGGACGAAAGTTCCCGTCTGGCGCCAGGCCATACTGTGGCAACAAGCCCAAAAGTCAAGTAATTAAGTGGCAATATGCCAAGGCAAAGGAAACAAATTAATCAGAAAAATGCAACCTTAGACTCCTACTTTGGGGGCAAAGAGGATCGAAGCATAGAATGAGAGGAGGACTGTGAGGTCAGAAGTCCTGCTCCAAAAGCCCCGGGGGAAAACGTGAGCAGGTTGCAGGCCATAGAGGACCTTAAGAAGGCCTTTAAAAATCAAATAAGTGGAGGAAAAATTGGGAAGAGAAATGAGAAGGATGCAGGAAAAGTATGAAATGAGGGTCAACAGCCTGACTGAGGAAAACAACACCTTAAAAAATAGACTAATTCAAATGGCAAAGGAGGCCCAAAAGAGCAATGAGGAGAAGAATGCCTTAAAAAGTCGAATTTGCCAGATGGAAAAAGAATATCAAAAGTTGACTGAGGAGATTCATTCCTTCAGAGTTAGACTGGAACAAATGGAAGCTAATGACTTTATGAGAAATCAAGATACTACTGTTAAGCAGATCCAAACAAATGAAAGAATAGAAGGCAATGTGAAATATCTCATGGGAAAAACCACTGACCTGGAAAACAGATCCAGGAGAGACAATTTAAAAATTATTGGACTACCTGAAAGCCATGATCAAAGAATGAACCTAGAAATCACCCTTCAAGAAATTCTCAAGGAAAACTGCCCTGATGTTTTAGATCCAGAGGGCAAAATAAAGGTTGAAAGAATCCACAGATCACCTCCTGAAAAAGATCCCAAAAAGAAAACTCTCAGGAATATTATAGCCAGGTTCCAGAATCCCCAGATCAAGGAGAAAATACTCCAAGCAGCCAGGAAGAAACAATTTCAATATTGTGGAAACAATCAGAATAGCCCAGGACCTGGTGGCTTCTACACTGAGGGATTGAAGGGCATGGAATATGATATTCCAGAGGGCAAAAGAACTGGGAATGAACCCAAGGGTCACCTACCCAGCAAAAGTGTGTATTTTGTTTCAGGGGAAAATATGGTCATTCAGTGGAATAGAGGACTTTCAAGCATTCTTGAGGAAAAAACCAGAGCTGAATAAAAATATTGACATCTAGACACAAGAAGCAAGAGATGCCTGAGAAGGTAATCAGGGAAAAGAAATCAAAAGGAACTTATCAAAGTTGAACTATTTACATTCCTATATGGAAAAGCAATAACCGTGACTGATGAAATCTTTCTCAGTATGAAAATAATGGAAGAAGGCTATATGGTCATATGAATACATATGTGAATTTGTGTATATATGTTTACAGTTATACCTGGAAAGAGGGCATAGGTTGAATTTGTTGGGAAGGGAGGATACTTAAGGGGTGAAATTATGAGGTGAGAGAGGAAAGTGGCAAGAGGAGATGGGGAGAGACAGGGTAGGGTAAACTATCTCATGTAGAAGAAGCAAGGGGAAGTGTTTGCAAGGGAGGGGGAGAATAGGAAGGCAAAAAGGCAAAACCACATTCTCATTGAATTTGGTTCAGGGAGAGAATGACATACATACTAAATGGGATATCTCAACCTGCAACAGAATAGGGGGAAGGGGGATGAGAGGAGGGATGATGGATGGGAGGGCATCCTTGGGGGGAGGGGAGGTTGGAAGTACCCACTATAGAAGAGGGACAAGATCAAGTAGGGAATGGACCAGGTGGGGGGTGGGATGAGTGGGAGGGAATTATAAGCAGCCTTGTACAATATATCTACTATGGTAATGTTTTGCATAGCTAGACATGTACAACATATACTGAATTACTTATCTTCCTGGAAGGAATGGGTGCCAAGAGAGGAAGGAAATGGATCTGAAGTTCGAGGTCTTAAGATTAAATGTTTCAAATATATATATAAATACTATTATTAATACTCTTTTGCTTGTAATTGGAAGATAAGATGTGCAGGCATTGGGACACAGAGATTCACCTTCCTCTAATGGAAAAGTCGAAGGGGGTATGGGAGAAGATATGGGAGAGAGCAGATTGGAAGAAGTGATATATTGTGGGACTGCTATTCTGGGAGGGTGGGTAGGGGAAAAACAGGGGGGGTAAAATAATTGTAACTGAAAATCTGGCATAAATGAATGATGTAAAACAGAAGTTAATAAAGCATTTGTTTAAAAAAATTTTTTAAAGTTTTAAAAAATGAGGAAACAGGCCTAGAAAGGTTAAATAAGTCAGTCAATAAACATTTATTAAATAACTACTATGTGCCAAACACTGAGAATGCAGAAAGAGGCAAAGGACAATCCCTGCCTTCAAGGAGCTCACAGTTTAATGTAGGGCAAGTAAGCTATATAGAGAATACATACAGTGATTAAGAGGGTTGGGTAGGGGTATCTAGGTGGCACACTGGCCCTCGAGTCAGGAGGACCTGAGTTCAAATCCAGCCTTAGACACTTAACACAAAACTAGCCATGTGACCTTTGACAAGTCACTTAACCCCAAATGCCCTACCTTTACCGCTACAAAAAGAAAAAAAAAAGAGGGGTTGGGAAAAGCTTCCTTTGGATGCTGGGATTCAAGTTGGGACTTAAAGGAAGTCAGGAAAGCCAGCAGGGAGAAGTGAGGAGGGAGAGGATTACAAGCATGGGGGACAGCCACAGTAAATGCCCAGAGTCAAGAGATGGAGGGTCTTATTCTTGAAAAAGCCAGGATGCCAGTGTCACTGATTTGAAAAGTAGCCCACACAGGTAGTAAAGTGTAAGAAGACTGAAAAGGAAGGAGGGGGCTAGGTTATGAAGGACTTTGAATGCCAAACAGAGGATCATGGAAGGAATAGGAAGCCACTGAAGTTTATTGGGTAGGGGGTGACATGATCAGACCTGCACTTTAGGAAATCATTTAGCAGCTGAACAGAGAAAGGATTGGAGTGGGAAGAGACTTGAGCAGGCAGACCCATAGCAGTCCAGGTGTGAGGTGATGAGGGCCTGCACTAAAATGGTCGAAGTGTTAGAGAAGGAAGGGGGGAATTAGACATAGTGAGCAGTCAGGGATAATACCTAGGGTAGGAGACTGAAAGACTGAGATGATGGTGCTGCCCTTGAGAGTAAGATAATGAACAAAGTTTTGGACACACTGAGTTTAAGCTATTTATTGGACATATAGTTTGAGATGTCTCACGGTTAGATATGGGAGTCTGGAGATCAGTAGTGTGGTTTTGGCAAGATAGGAAGACATGAGAATCATCAGTATAGGGATGGTAATTAGACCCAAGGGAGATGATGAAATCACCAAGTGAAGTAGTATAGAGGGAGAAGAGAGGAGGGTCCAGGACAGAACCTAGTGGAACACCTATGATTAAAGTATATTAACTGGATGAGGATCTGGCAAAGAAGAATTAGAAGAAGTGGTCAGATAAGTAGAAGGAGAACAAGGACAGAGGGTCCCAAAAATCTAGGGAGGAGAGAGTATCAAGAAGAAGAGGGTGATCAACAGTATCACAGGCTGCAGATAGGTCAGGAAGAATGAAAAAAGTTCATTGAATTTAACAAATAAGATATAATCTTTTCTGAGAGATTTGTTTTGGTGGAATGATGAGGTCAGAAACTGGAATATAAGAGGTCAAAAAAAATGAAAGGAGAGAAAGTCAAGGCACCTACTTTAGGTAGATGACCTTTTCAAACAGTTTAGACAGAGGAGGAAATCTATTGAAAGACAGTATGTGTTGAGGTTCTGAAAGAACTACTATGGGTATTAGGTCACAAGACTATGTGACTGACCTTTGGTCATGGTACATAGTGACCTTAGGGAGAGCCCGAGGCAGTGCGCACGGCCCCCTGAAGGATGTTGTTGAGGTCTGTATAACGTATAAGATAAGCAAGTATAACGTATAAGATAAGCAAGTACAGAACATGCAGGATTGCCAAACAGGATCTGGCCCCTGAGCTTGTCTTGGTACGGCAAGATACAGAACCTCAACAAGTATGGGATGAAATCACTTGTGTAGCTAGAGGGTCATGCTAGGTAGGGAGTAAGGCCACCTCGTCATGCAAAACAAAAGTAAGTGAGGTGATAACAGCAAAAGGAATGTGAGTAAAAAGAGATCAGGAAAAGGGGAGAAGAGGGTGAGAGTTCACAGCAAATGGCCTTATTTTTTTTTCTATTAAATATGAAGCAGGATTTTCAGCTAAGAGGGTGGAGGCAGGGAGAAGCATGAGAAGTTTGAGGAGGGATAAAAAGGTTTAGAAAAGCTGTGGTGGAGAGTGGGATAGTAAGTTCATCAGGGAGGTATATAGTATGATTGCCTAGCAGCACTGAGTGCCCAATGTAGCATAAATTGCAATGAAGTGACTCTCCCAAAGTCATGTAGTAGAAAAGTTAGGTTCTGAACTAAGGTCTTCTAACTCCAAGGTCATTTCTTTTTCTACTTGATCATACTTTCTCCTCCAATGTGAAAACAAAGTAGAAATAAAAAAGTATCTGAAGTGGCAGAGAAATTCTCATTCTGATCTGGGGCAGGTGGTTAGAGGGTAGAAGAACAAACATCACACAGAAAAGAAATGGAAGAAGGATCAACGTATATGTATAGTTGAGGTACAAATAGGAGACTATTCCTGAAGAGGAGGAAGCAACTGATTGCCCTCCCAAGAATGATGGTGTGGATCCAAAAGTTCCAGGTAAAAATCAAATTAATCAGAAGGAAAAGCAGTAAGTGACAGTTAATAACTCCTTGCTTTATAGGAAGGTTAGGTGGAATGGAGATGGTACAATTGAGGCAGATATTTGCTGACTTGATAACAGCTCTCTGCTGACTTCTTGAGGTCTGAATTGATATAAACTCCCAAGATTTGGCAAAGCAAATGACTACCACCCATTTCTGGTGATTCATACAAACATAAATAATGCCTCTGGGGGAGGGGTCTAGAAAGAATTGCTAAAAATCACAAAGTCTTAGGAAAGAAATTTAAAACCCAAGTTGCAAAGGAGTGTTATCATGAACGCAGTCAGTAGAAGACATAGGTTTGAGAAAAGAAAGGCTGATTTGGGAAGTAGATAAAATGGTACATGAGAATAGGACTTGGATTTTTAGGCTCATGGCTTGTCATTAGCACCTCATAAAGTCAGATTACAGTGAATTTTGCCTATCTACTTTGAGAAGATTTAAAAAAGAAGGGGTAAGGAGAAAACTGCCTATGAATATGCACAAGTTGGATACTATAAAATGTAACTACAATGTAGTAATGAAAATAGAAGTGTTATCCAGAAATTCACAGGAGACAACTCTAAGAAAAGAATCAATTTAAAAAACCCACTGGTCTCAGATATCTACATGCAAGTATACAAAGCAGGCAAACCAAGACTTGGTGGGATGAGATTCATTATTGGAATATGTCTATGGAATGTCCTTATTCAAAAGAAATAGGATAGGTAAAAAAGAGGGCAGAATAGCATTGCATATTAAAAAAGATATTTGGGGGCAGCTAGGTGGCACAGTGAATAGAGTACCAGTCCTAAAATTAGGAGGACCTAAGTTCAAATCTGACCTCATATACTTGACATTAGCTGCCTTGAGCAAGTCACTTACCCCCCACTGCCTTGGCTTCCCCCCTCAAAAACGAAAAGAAAAGAAAAGAAAAGAAAAGAAAAGAAAGGAAAAGAAAAGAAAAGAAAAGAAAAGAAAAGAAAAGAAAAGAAAAGAAAAGAAAAGAAAAGAAAAGAAAAGAAAAGAAGAGAAAAAGATATTTTAAGGGGGCAAAATCCAGTAACCAGAAAAGGAAAGCATGATGGGAAGCACTGGATTAAAAGCCAATGAAGCAAAAAACATAAATGTTTTTGGGATATGATACAGACATATCACTGGGATATGATACAGACCATCTCAGCAGAAAGAAGATTGGTGGGTAATGAGAATTCAGGGTAAAATATTATAAGCCTGGCATAGAAATATGAGATAGTGATGATGAATTACCTCAATTTTTTTGCTTAAAAGTAGATCAACTAATAATTTCTTGATTTTCCCTTAATTATAATTCCATCCTTCAAAAGGAGAATGAGCAAGAGGAAATTCTAGATCAAGTTCTTACCAACAGGAGGAAGAAGTGGCTAGTTGGTAAAGTGGATGTGATGTAACCTCAAGGAGCAGAAACCACACCGTCTTAGAATATTTTGTAGAGTAAAGGAAAAGAAGGCATAGGTAAACGTGGATACTAGATTTAGGGCAAATACATTTTGGTATCCAGAGTAATAGCAATCACTTATATAGAACTTTAAGGCTTGCAAAACGTATTACATATTATCTTATTTAATTATCACAACAACCCTATGAGGGAGGCATTGTTATTATCTCTAGCTTACAGATGAGGAAACTGAGGCTGAAAGTGGTTAAACTACTTGCCTGAAGTTGTATAGCTAGTAAGAGTCTGAGGATGGATTTGAATTCAGGTCTTCTTAACTCCAAGTCTGAAACTCTACCTACTGTACCATCTAGCAGTCTCTAGGATAAGTAGTATCTCAAAGTCTAAAATTCTATAGTAGAAATCGGTTCTGGAGGAATGGAAAGCTATCAAAGAATATGTCTGAAGAAAGAGAGATAGATAATTATGTATGTGTGTATAAATATATACATACAATATACATACATACACATGTTATATTAGATATAACATATATTTTATACATTATATACATATATCAAAAGTTGTGGTGAGGGAGGGAAAAAAGAATCATTAAATGAGGCCTATGTGGATGCACAAGTAATTCATCAACTTAGATTATTGAAAGACAGGAATAGAAGATGGAAACAATCCCAGATAATGGAGAAGGAATACATAAGTGTGACATGTTCCTAATTAGGATATTCTCTACGATGCTAAAATCTAGTATAAATTGAGATTGATCAGGAAACCTATGGACAACTGAAAGTATGTTTATTGGTTGGTTTTATTTCCTGGCATGTTCATCCTGAATGTAAGAAAGAGCTTCCTCAGCATTATAATTATGCAAAGATAGAATGGGCTACTTCAAGATGTAATGGGTTTCTGGAGACTGGAGTTTTTCTAGTAGAGGCTGGATGATTATTTCTCAGAATGTAAGAAAGGGTATTTTTGCTCACTTATGAAATGACCCAGATGGCCTCTGAGGTTGGAAATTTTGTCATTCTGAGCCCTGAAAGTACCAATTCAGGAGGGAGAAAGGTGGAAGGCAAGGAGCAGTGTCTGCAGCAGAGGTTCCAAAACATGGGTGGTCAACACAGCGTATGTCGGGGCAAAGATGCTTTTAAAATATCACAGCAGCCATCAGGGAGACAGTGGTTAATACAGTTCTCAAAGACAACAGCATGATCTTCATGTCCTGACCTTGCTAACTGTACTTCCTCCTGGCTGTCATGCAGACAGCTAGGTGGTACAGTGTATAGAGCACCAAGTCAGAAGACTCAAATTCAAATCCAGCCTCAGACACTTACTGTGTAACCCTGGGCAAGTCACTTTACCTCTGCTTATCTCAATTTCTATTTTTAAAGCAGCAGCAAAAATTACGTGCTTAGAACAATGCTGAAGCATAGTAAGTGTTATACAAATGTTAACTACTATTATTATGTGCCCATGTGAAACCAACACTATAATAGGTTGCCTGGTCATAGAATTATAGTGTAAGAGAAGGGAGGCTTGGTTCTCCCTGGCCCCCTTGCCCCACCTCAGCTGATATGGTCACAGTATGTAATCATAGATAATGAGATATTAATGGGTTAATGATGTGTTAACACCAGGAGATCCCTGTACAGAGTACGAACATGAAGTGTGATGATGGGGCATGGGCCCCTGGAGGCTTCATGTAGCTAAGCTTGCCAACAGTTTGAAAGATTTCAAGAATCCAGGCCAGATGGAGGCTTTGTGGTGTATACAGCTTATAAAAGAAGAAGGAAGGGGTTTCTCCTTCCTGCACCTCCCCCATAATCATAGTCTCTAGCTTAGTAGGAGACTTTCCATCTAACAGAAAGTCAGTGAGAGAAAGAGACAAAGAGATGGAGACAGAGAGAGTTCATCTGGCCTAGTAGGAGACACTTCATTTAGCAGTTGGAAAATCAGTGAGAAACAGACAAAGAGACAGAGACAGACAATTCAGATCCTAGTTGAGGGAACAGACAAGTACTCTCCAGACAGAAACAGAGAGAGATAATTAATTACTCAAGGCTAGAAACAGCTTCAAAGGGTGTGACCTCTGGCAGCCTATAAGAGAGGCAACTATGAATTTAAGAGAGCACTGGCCTTGGTAATCAAGAGCGGTTTGGCGAAGACGTAGAGATCCTGGGGAGGCTACCTTAATGACCTGTCAAACAGGGATTTTTGTCCTGGGCAAACAGCAGAAGAAATACACCTACAAAGGATGTTAGGGGCCCTGCATTACTAGAGTTGTGAGTTGTCTTGGCCACCTGTGTTGCCAATGTGTGTAAATACCAATGGCCTCTAAATATGGGTCCACTCTTCTCATGGACACTGTGCATTTGTAGAAGAATATGTCCCAGGTTTGGGGGCAGCAGGAATGCTTTGTAGCTAATGTTCATGCTGTGCTTTCTTAAAAAATGACTGCTTGGAGCTAACTATGTCTATTGACTTTTTCAAAATATTTTCCTTCTTTATTGGGAATTCAACAATATTCTATCTACCCTGCCTGTGAAGAAGAAGAACACTGTTGGGGTTGTGAACTAAAGTGCTAAGCACATAGACCCAAAATGACATGCTAGAATGGGGGAGTCCTCATCTCCCTGGGTACTCAAAGTTAGGGCCATAGATTTAGAAATGGAAGGGACCTGAAAGGACATCTAGTCCAACTTTCTCATGCTACACATAAGGAAATTCAATCCAAGATGAAGTGACTTGCCCAACTTCACTTCAAGCAACTGGCAGAGCTAAGATTCCAGCACTCAGAGAGTGCCATCCTGCCTCACACAGTGCCCAGCAAGCTGTCTTCACCTCTTCCCCTGTGTGGAATGACTCTCAATTGCCAGGGCTAGTGTTCTTTTGAATCCATGGTCAAATTCCCTTTGGCTGCTTCAAGTCCCACTCTCTGAAGCTACTTCTAGAGCTTAACACAGTGTCAGAGAACACAGGAGATGCAGGTAGGTATCTGCGTAAGTTGACAATAGCAGCCAGTAGCAGTAGTAGTAACAGTGCGTACTATGTACCTGGCATTATGCTAAGTGCTTTATCCTCACAACAACCCTATGAGGTAGGTGCTATTATCATCTCCGTTTTACAGTTAATAAAACCAAGGCAAACAGAAAGGTCAAATGGCTTGCTCAGGGTAACACAGTTAGTGGCCAAGATTAGATTTAAACTCACCTCTTCCTGACTCCAGGCCCAGCACACCATCTACTGTACCATGTGATTGCTTCAAGTCCTCCAGGACCTGACTGAAACTCATATTCAGCCTCAGAACCTTTGTCTTTTTCCAAGATGGTAAAAACTGAGAAGATTCTTTGTATATGGAGCCAAACTGTATTTCAGATGCTCTACTCCTAAATAAAGTCCTGATGTCAACCAATCTGGTGTCCAAGGTTCTTTCTTGGGCCACTCAAGAGTAGAATTTCTACACTGGTATGTAGTAATAGAGAGCTATACTGTTGCTTTGATTCTGTGTGTAGATCTTATAAGACTGTCCTCATGGGACTGGTGACTGCTGTCTTGCATATGGTGGAATCTACTATCCGGAAGCTTCAAGGATGCTGAATGGCACAGAATAGTGGTCTCTCAATTAAATGGAAGGTATGGTCATTACATTGAAATTTCCAAATTTCCATAATTTCATTTTGTTCATTAGGCTGAAATTTTCATTACATTTTCAATATGGTCATTACATTGAAATTTCCAAAAATATAACATTTTATTTCAAGTTGTAATGCATGTATATCTGTGTGTGCATAAATGTATACACATGTGTGTCCATATATACACACATATAAAATCACCTGAGTTCAGATGGCCAGTTATTAAGTTCCCATTTTCCAGTGGTGCTACACAAACCCATCCTACTTTGATTGTTTCTTTTAATTTTAATTTACTGCAGAGAGCACAGCTCTGAGGGACTGGCCATGTTTTTCAAATGTCAAACGTATGTATGCCTAAAAGATTCAGTTAGAAGAACTCACACGAGGGAGGAATTCACATGGTGGTCAGAAGAAATGATAGAAGGACACTTTCAAGGTTTCTCTGAAGAACACTGGAATCAATTGCATGACATCAGTGGAGACACTGGCAAAAGACCAAAAATCATGGTGTAACTGCATCAAAGAAGGTGCTGTGCTCTATGAGCAAAGCAGAATTTCAATAGCTCAAAAGGAAGGTGAGATGTGCAAGTTTAGAGACATCCACTCTCCAAATGTTCACATGAATTATTTGTAGCCAGCCTGTGGTAGAGCCTTCTGAGCTCATATTGGTCTGATCAGCCTCAGGTGGACACACTGTACCTTGACTCCAACTTAGTGATGGTGCTATGGTCCTCTTAGAGAACAAAGGATAGCAACCAACACTTTTAATTTTAAAAAATTATCAGTTGATATCCATAAACATATACAACATATATAATACACTTAACATATTATATATCAATAATATTCATCCTATATATAGATAAATAACACATGCCATATATGTATATAACATACAAATATACATACACGCATAATGCAAATATACACATGTATATTTGGTGTTTATTATTCATCCATATATTATGGGTAAATATAATTGCTATTTAATGTATTTTATGTAAATAGACACAATATGTGTATATATAGATGATAATTTATTTTTTATTAAAAAGGACACTACAAAGGGACAGTGTGAATATGGTATATTTATTCAATACCACTGAAAAATGACAACCTAATAAATGGCTATCTGAACTCAGGTGATATATAGATGACAGAAAGAGAGATGGATAGATAAAACATTTTTGAGGCTTATGTATGATATATATATATATGGATATAGATCAACATATATGAACATATAGGCATATATTATATATGTGTTATAATATATACATTATAGATATGCACAGAGAAGGGGAAAAGAATAGGCATTTATATGACACCTACTGCATGCCAGGTACTGTGCTAAGCACTTTAGGGATATTTCATGTGAACTTCACAACTCTGAGAGGTAGGTGCTATTATTTTCTACATTTCACAGATGAAGAAACTGAGGCAAATATAATAATTGACTTGCTCAGGGTCATGCAGCTAGTAAATGTCTGAGGATCTTCCTGACTCCAAGCCCAGTACCCTGTCCACTGTGCCACCTAGCTACCCACACACACACTCATTCATCCTATGTGACTCCTTCCCTGGTTCTTCAGTCATAAACGATACCTTCATCAACCCTTTATTTTATACTTGTCCTTGCAAGGTGTTTAATAACCGATTGTTTTTTCAACCCTCTTCTTTCCTGAAGTCCTATTCCAATGACTCATCACGATGTACAGGTTCTCTGACAGGTTCCACAAAGATGGAACAACTTCAATTAAAAGTCCAGAAATGTATTCTCTTTCTGCTATCCGAGAACCAATATAGTTAAATTCAAAGAAGTTCATCACCAGGAGGATGGTCTCTAGTTGGTGATAATTTTTTAGGCTGCAGCAATTCAGAGAAAAGACAGAAATATATAAGTGGCCCTCAATCTCTCAGAGCCCCCTGTTGTTTCCATGGTGACAGTGATGGAGTAGTAAAAAAAGGACACAGACTGTGATAAGAATCACACGATTCTTTAGACCACCTACAAACATTTATTTAACTGTTAGTACTCCATGCAAGTCATTTGTTTCAGTGACCAACAAGTTGATATACTTCTGGTGAAATTGAATCACATCTCTATTGTCATTCTTGCTAAATATGAAACTGCAACACATGAAAAAGTCATAGCTTCTTGGTCCATATTGGGTTCTTCAACTTTGAGGGCCATCTGTGATTGAGGGATCAGGAAGAGAACTTGATATAGAAGAATGAAAAGGAGCCACCTAATAACAGAAGGAAACCCATCAAAGCCTAATGTCACAGGATCTAAGCAGCCCCTAAATTACAGAAGGTGAGATCTAATATATGTGTGTGTATATAAAATTAAAAGGGGCTCTACAAAGTGATTATCCAAGTAGGATGTGTTTGTGTAACCCCACTGGAAAATAGGGTTTTAATAAATGGCAATTTGACCCCAGGTGATAGATATGTAGATAGAATATTTATTATGTATTTATTGTATGGCAAGTGTTATGCTAAATTCAAATATAAGCCAACAAAACAGGGAAAAGGCAACACATAAAGTAAAGCTATAAAGGGACAAATGAGGAAATTTCCCCCACCGAGGAGTAAGGCTGTTTGCCAGAAGTCAAGCAATAAGGAGTGGAACTAGAACTTCACCAATCAAGACTCAGGGCTCTAGAATGAGGGCATCTAAAGGGTGGGAAGATTGATGGCAAGAAACTGGAGAAGTCCTGAGAGTTGGGAGTGGAACCAAGAGTAAAGTGAGTATCACTTGGGTGTCTCAGGAAATAGTGGCCTTAATTTTACAGTTTCAGCTTTGCAATCTTAACATTGTTTTCTCCCTGTAACTGATCGACAATCCGTGTGATCCATTAATATTCAGGTAATGCCAAGAGAAGGTCTCCAAATCTTTGGTTGGGTCCCCAGGAGGAAACGAACAAGTGTCACATGGGATGAGGTATGTATGGTTGGATTGTAATCTGTATTGTTGGAAGAATGCCCATACCAAGAAGAGAGTAGATCCATCAAACTATCCTATGACCATAAGGTTCCTTCCATTCTTTTGCCCCTCATGCCAAGATTACAGTCTTACATATTACCTCTTCTCTTACTTCATATGTTTAATATCAGAGTAATCTATACAAGGAAGGCTTGTATCAAGCACTGATTTCCTTGTAAAATAATCTCTCCATTCCTTGAATCTATTCCTTTTCAGGGAAAAAAATTAGAGTGAAGGTAGCATGCAATCTAATAAGATTAATGTCAAAGATTATCTGATAATGAAAAATAAGGTCCTGATATTAATGGTAGCCAATTAATTAACAACCCACATAATTTTTATTTTGAGGTAAACTCAAATAAATTAGAGATGGTTTCAACAAATATATTATTTTGTGCTATAATTCTTTCTTATTTGATTGCCAGCTTATTCAAAACTATCTAATTATTTATCATTAAAAAGGTTTCACACATCCAGAGCTAGGCTTTGAGAGACAATTTAACTTTGGTAAATACACTATTGATCCCTGAAGATTATATTAGTGCCAACTGCTTACTTCCCCTCTGAGTCAATTAGTCTCTATTCATTGTCCCCAAAATTTAAAAGTGATATTCTAAGTTTCCCTGTATCCTTTTTTTAGAATTGAAAATTCAAAGTCCAAATACTAATTGACAAATAAGGAGGGACTAAGATGACAGAAAATACAACATACAGATTGGACTTTTTCTAGAATGTGTTCCAAAGCTTCCCCTAAAAACACTACTACTTCTTTCATGTTTGATGCTGCTGTTTCTGTTTATTTTCTCTAAGAAACATAAAATATCATGAATAGTTCAGGAAGAAAGAACAACCTCAGAGAGAAAAAACAAACGGTAAATATTAGGATTTTGACTCCAAGAACAGAAACAAGGTCATAAGGCACCAAGGAGAAAATGCATTACATCTTCATAGATGTAGATCAGAATTGTGGAGATTTATTGAGTAGGCAGCCAGTGGGATGCCTCATTACATTCAAATGTAACATACTCGTGGCCCAGTACAACTAAAAGTAAGACACTTGTGGACATTTTGTCACACTGTCGCCTCCCAAACCAAGATTCAATGGTGTTACACTCTGATCAAAATATTTTATTCAATGGCACTAATAATGTTTTTCTTCTACTTTCAGGTTCCATGCCATTCTAGACAACATATTGGGTTATGTGACTGATTGAACTTGAAATCATACTCTGGTAAATGGTTCACAGGACATTATATACCACTCAAGGGTGTGCTCTGACAACTACCATTGACTATTCTGAAGCCTGAACCTTTCTGAGTATACATGGAGCCAGACCCCTTTCTTTTACACTGTTTGTTGCATATATTAATACTAAGGGAAGGTCCATTCAAAGATACAAAAATAGCAAAATCACCTAACTTTGTTTCTGTTGACTTTATTTCAGAGGATGACTTGTTGGACTATAGCAGCAGTAGCACAAAGGCATATGACAAAGTAAATGTCCCCATGTGCCTTACAAGTAGGCTGTTTTCTTACACTTGTCTCTATAGGAGGCACTAGACTCCATGTGCTCTAACAGGTGGCTGTTAGAGTGGTAGAGCAAACACTGTGACCTTGTGGTCAGAGGGATCTAGGTTTAGAGCCTGGTTCTGAATTTTACTGTGTGACCTTGGGTAGTCACTTTACCTTCCTGAGCTTAAGTCCCCTTATTTATAAAATGGAGATAATAATTCTTACACTACCTAATAATATTCTACACTACCTACAATACCTTACAAGGTAGTTATGAGGAAAGGGGCTGGCAAATCTCAGAGCAGATAAAGATATATACTTATTGTCAAAAGCTCTTCAGTTCTTTGCTTAATATATAAATTCTATTTACGAAATGTAAGCAAGGGCTAATTAAGAAACTAATTAGGTTCTCATCTAGCATGGGAAAACACACACACTAACACAAACTAAATAAATGGTATAGATTATGGTGGTCAGATATATTAAAGAAGTAGTATGATATAGTATACATAGTTATGGAAACATCCTAAGTACATGTTGAATGAATGAATGGAAGGATCGAAAAAGCCCTAGACTGGAAGTCAGAAGGCTTGGATTTGCCATTCTTGCCCCCCCCCCCACTACTTAGGAGCTTAAAACAATTATTTTATATTTCTGTGTCTTAATGTCCTCGACTGTGAGATAGTGGTGTCATTCTACTGTCTCCCTCACAGGTTTAAGGTGAAGCAAACTGCAAAAATCCATGGAAATGTCATTTATTTTTTTAATCATAGGAATTAAATGAGAGAGAATACTATATACCACCATTCTTTTAAACTGGAAAATGTTGCAGGGTTAACACAAAGCAAATGGGAGAATATAACATTTATAAAAATGCCTGAAAGAAATTTGAATTAGAGACCTCTTTGTGGAGTATACACATCTTGGTAATCACAATTAATTATCTCTTTGAGTTCGATTATTATGGTATAAAGGAAAAATAATATTCTTGTGACTTACAAGGAATTCATCTGTAGCTCCAGGAAGAAAATTCACTTGTCCTGGATTTCTTGGTGAGAGGAGGAGTTTCCTGCTTTTCCCCTTTGAACCATAAATCACCAGTGTCCTCTTACATTCTCTAGTTTCTGGAGAATCTTCAGCTGTTTTCACTTGTATGATCCACTGTCCACCTAAGTGAACCAAAAATGGCATTGAATACTAGACAAAATTTAGGACTCTACCCACAATTCATGACCCTTTCAAAACTGAAAACAAACATACAAACTTGAAAGAGAATAAATCAAAAACCCTTTATATCTTTCAATGTTTAGCATTCAAGATAGGCTACTGAATAGAAAAAAGACATTGTGCTATACCTGAAAATGTTCTTAAGACTCAGACTGAAGAATTGAAAATGCAATGATCTTTGAAAACTGGGCAACTGATGCAATTCATCCCAAAGAAAGGAAAAAATAAGAGGAGGAGAAGGAAGAGAAAGGAGAGGGATGAGAAAAGCAAAGGGGAGGGGAAGGATAGCAGCAAGAGGAAGAGGAGAGGGAGAGAAAGAGAAAGGAGAAGAAGGGGAGAAGGAGGAGAAGAGTAGGAAAAAATATTTGTTGACAGAAAGTTTAGCATTCCAGGCTAAGCAATGCTGAACACTTACTATAAGACCTTACAATCTAATGATATCACATTATTAAGCACTTCATATTACCAGTCACATGATAAACAATGAATATAAATATAAAAAAGTAAAGAGAGTCCCTGACCTCAAAAACTGTAACACTATAACAAGAGACAACACACATGGGGGAATTCTGGCCAGAGAAAGGTTTCAGCAATGGTATAACTTAATAGGGTATTTTGTTCAATATGCTAAAAATCTGTCATCCTTGGTATTAAATGTTTTCAGCTGCTGCATAAATTGTATAAGGAAGGACATGGTAGAACTGTGAAAGGTGTCCATGGCTAAGTAAAAAAATAGGCAATGGTCTCAAGAAGGGAAATTTCAGAGAAGGGAAACACATGTGAAGAAAGGTATGTTGACTGCACAAGACCACATAGGTTTTACTTCTGGTCTTTTTCTATCCCAATCTCAATTCTGACTGGGCCAAAGTTCACCGATATCTTTCACAGGACAATAAAGACAGAAAAGACCATTCTCCCACCAGACCAAAAAGAACTGTGGCCAGTGTAGAGGTGAGCAAAAGAATACTGGATCTTTGAGATAAAATGTAAAAGAATGGCAGGGGAGTGGTGGAGTGACAAACAAGTTTTCCCTTTTATTAATTTTAGAAAATAAGAAAAAAAAACATGTCATGTGCACAGCAGAATGTAAGAGAGTATTCAAAATACATAGTAATAAATTTCCATTTCAAGAAAGCCTATATAATAAGGCTCTCATTGTTTTGAGAGCTGTTCATCTTTTCTTTGCTCCCTTGGAAGTTTTCTTTTCTCTGCTGTACACTTTTTCCTTTTTTTCCCCATTTCTACCTCCTACTTCCCCTCCCCCCACCCCCGCCACTCACCAAAGGCTACAATTAAGCATGGATATATTTATATGTTGATATAGATATATACATACACATATTCATATATGTATAAGTGAATATATATTTATATACATATATATAATATACATACATATATAAATATATTCTTCCCCTAACAGATTCTCCTCTTAATCTTTGTTTTTATATTTGTGCACATCTCTTATTTCCTATCGCTCCTGACTTCTCTACTTTACTTCTGCCCACTCCTTGCCCTCCTTTTACTTAACCAACCCTCTCCCCAAAGATCCCTCCCTTACCCTCCCATTCCCATAAATCTAAACACGTTTTTGTACATCCCTTTAACCTATTCCTTTACTGTCCCCTCTAAGGATTCCTCCCTTGTCCTCTCCCTACTCCCTATGTCCTTAGTGTTTATTCCTTTCTAAATTTAGAAGACTATAATACTCTTCTAGATGTAAATATATTGTTCCCTCTTGAAACCATGCCAGATGATATTAGCTCCAGAACTAACAGCCCTCCTTCCCTATCTAATTCCTCTGTATCAGTTCTTCCTCTACCACCTCAACTGTACAAAATAATGAATCTCTTTAGCTATTCCTGAAGAGTGTCATTTTCTGAAGTCATATCATTCTTAGGTCTACCCCAACTTTTTTATAACTACCCAGTTAATAATAACAATCTTAGACATGTATTTTACATCCATAACAGGTAAACAGTCTGTCCTTATTGAGTCCCTTCTACTTGGTCTTTGGTATGTACCTTAGGCTTCTCTTGGCTCTTGTATGTCAAATCTTCTATAACTACAGGTTTTGGTTTTTTGTTTTTTGTTGTTGTTTTTTGGGTTGTTTTTTTTTTTTAACAAAGTCCTGAAAGACTGACAATTCATTAAATATCCTTTTTCCTTTCATTCAGGATTATGCTTAGCTTTGCTGGGTATGATATTTTCAGATGGAACCCCAGTTTTTGTTCTTCAATATATAGTGTTCTTTTAGTGCTGTTGCCACCTAGGTTTTGTGTGATTCTAATTGTGGCACTACATGTCAATTGTTGTTACTGCTGTTGCTTGCAATATTTTATCCTTGAGCTGGGTGTTTTGGAATTTGACTATAATAATCCTATAGATTTTCCTCATAGGATCTCTTTCAGGTGAGGATTGGTATTTTTTTTTTAATTTCTACTTTCCCCTCTTATTTTAATACTTCAGGACGATTTTCTTCAATTATTCCCTGTATTATTGTATCATGATTCTTCTTTTGATCAAAGCTTTCAGGTAGTTGGATTATTCTTGTCTTTTCTTTTAAAAAAAAAAAGAAAATGTATTTATTTATTTATTTTTAGTTTTCAATGTTCATTTCCACAAGATTTTGAGTGACAAATTTTTCTCCCCATCTCTCCCCTATCCCCACCCCAAAATAGCGAGCCTACTGAATAACCCTTCCCTCAATCTGTACTCTCTTATATCCTCCCCAACCCCACACCCAACTTTCTGGTAGGGCAACATGGATTTCTTTACCCCAACCTATATATCTAATTTCCCAGCTGCATGTAACATGCATTAACATTTGTTTTTTGAAACTTTGAGTTCCAGAGTATTTCCCTTCTTCCCTCCTCACCCACCCCCAATGGGAAGACAAGCAATTCAACATAGGTTGAACATGGGTTCAACATGGGTAGTTATGCAAAACATTTCCATAATAGTTATTTTGTGAAAGAACTAATTATATTTCACCCCCATCCTATCCCACCCCCCCCATTTTTTCTATTTTGTACTTTAACCCTGTTCCTTTTCAGAAATGTTTGCTTCTAACCACTCTCTCCCCCCATCTTCCCTCTCTCCTATCACCCCTCCCCTTTTATCCCCTTCCCCTCTGCTTTCCTGTAGGGTAAGATACCCAATTGAATCTGTATGTTATTCCCTCCTTAAGCCAAATTCAATGAGAGTAAGGTTGACCCATTCCCTTTCAACTTCCTGCTTTCCCCCTCCATTGTAACAGTGTTCTCTTGCCTCTCTTATATGAGATAATTGACCCTTATCTATCTCTCCCTTTCTCCTTCTCCCAATATTTTCCTTTCTCACCTCTTAATTTTATTTTTAAGATATCATCCCTTCCTATTCAACCCATCCTGTGCCCTTTGTCTATGTATACATGTACACACATATGCACACACTCATATATACACACACACACACACACACACACACACACACACACACAATACACCCTCCTGTGCATACACACACACACATATATATATATATATATATATATATATATATATATATATATATATATATATGTATACATTCTCTCTGTCTCTTTGTGGGTTCTGTAGCTTTAAAATTTGTTTAGAGTCATTTTTTACAGGTATTGGAGATGGTTGAAGCCGGAGCCCATGCCAAGTTTGTGCTTTTACTCCATCATCTTGGCTCCCCTTTATGTCTTCTCTTCTTGTTCTGTTCTCCAGATCTATTTTTCTTGAGGTGTTTCACATTCTCCCATATTTTTTTTCGTTTATATATTTTGTTTAATTATTTCTTGATCTCATATAACTTCACTGGCTTCCCCTTGCCCAATTCTGATTTTTCAAGAAGTCATTTTCTTCCTTAAAATTGTTTTTCTTAGATTTTTTTTTAGTTTTTCCTCAGTCTCCCTCATTTGATTTTTAAAGTTTTTTTAAGTTCTTCTATGAATTCTTTTTGGGCAGATAACCATTTTACATTACTCTTTGGGGGTAGAAAAGGGTTTTTTTGCTTGAAGGACAAACACAACAAAAACAATCCTCCTCTGAAGATGAACCCAGGTCTCCACTATTCCCATAGTAACTCTCTATTGCTAGATTCATTCTCCTTTGCCTGTGCATTTATTTTTTTGGTAATAGTTTGGGTTTTTTTTATCACCCTCTAGTCCTGAGGTATGAGGCATAGTACCTCTAACCTCAGATACTCCTTCAGTTCTCCACTCTGGCCTGGAACTAAAACCAAGGCTTCCAGCCTCCTGTAAGTGCCTGCCCCACTGCTTCAGTATTCACTTGATGTGTGCTGGTTCCTTCTCACCCCCTTTCCCTCCCTCCTCTCCCATCTGCTGCACAGCTGGGTCTTGCTTTCACTGTCAGCAGAGGTTCCCTCAATCTTCCCCAGATGCAGGGGTAAAATTTCCTGTGGATGGGGCCAAGGCAGCTTCCCAACCGAGCTAACTCCAGGGCTGTTAGTTTGTTGTTTAAGTGGCCCCTGGTCTGGAGATCTTTACTCTTCATAGGGACCAAAAGTCAGTCCTGGGATTTTTCTTCAAATCTTTTCCAATTGTCCCAGGAGTTCCACTGTTCTGCCCTACTCACTTATTTTTACCACTCTTTGGTCACTCTGGGGTGCTATTTTATCTCTTTTATGGAGGAAATCTTGAGAGCTTGGAATTTTCTGACCTACTCTGCTATCTTCCTAGAATCCCCTCTTGACAATCAAGCTTTCAAAAGGACATTTAGAATGTTTCATGTTAATTAATACATGCAGAAATCTCAATGTGCAGTCCTCACTGACTCTTACAGTAATCAGATGATAAAAGCATCATAATTGGTGTGAGAAGAAGTCAGTGATCATTTATTTTAGCAAGGTGGATTTCCTGAGGTGAAAGGATAATTCATATTTCAGCTATTTCAGAAGACAAAATTAATTTTCCTGGTATGTACAAGACACCAATTTGATGGTATGCAAAGTGAAAATATTTGAAGTGATATATAAGTAACCATGTGCCCTCCTCCTTCTTTTTGTCATTATTTATCTTTATGCCTTCAATGGTAATTTTGGTACTTTATCCTTAATTATTTTCTTTTATTCTTTTTTCAGTTATTCTTATTTTTCATAGATTTTCTCACTTCTTGGTGCTTAGGAGCTCTTTTGTAAATATGCAACAGACTGGAGCAATGTGACCTTTAATCTATGTGGTTTGATGAATCTGCCCTAAGCATATATATTTTGGAAGCTCTCCTCATTGGATTCCATTTTATGAGGATACACAGATTGAGGGACTTTGTGTGGTGGTCAGAAGATTAGAAAAGGAACAAAGTTGAGAAGACAGAGCCAGAAGACATTACCTCATGCTTTTAATATTGAAGGCACTGCACAATCATAAATACCCCATTCTCAATAAACTAGTCTTAATAAAGGAAAGTACTTGGCACCTGGATGTGATTTGGATCTGTCTGCAAAGCAGAGAAGGAACAGACAATTCCACAGCCTACCCAATCAGTGTGTGCTGTTCTGAGAAACCAAGCTCAGTTCTCAAAGGAAATAAAGTATATACAGGAACTCTTTTTTCCTTTGAGACAACTGTGGGAGTCATTTTCACAAACATACCAACTATCTGCAAATATTAAAGGATTAGTCTCTTTATTGTTATTTCTAAATGCATAGGGTAAAGCAATTTGGTGATGTATTTTTAGGATACCTGAGGTAGAGCAGATCAGATCAAGAAGGGCATTAAGATTAATGTGCTTGTTTTCATCTGAAAAAATGCTTCTGGCTATTTTAAACTATTTTAAAAGGAAAAATGATTAATGGGAAGTCAGATTTGGGGTGACCATAAGAATTGGGGCTTTTGTCAGGTAACAAGGAAATGGCAGGTATCATTAGGATGCCAAAGTTCATTGCAGTACAACAAAAATGGGTAATTTCTTTCAGGGATATAAACTGATGCCAACCCATATCCTGATGACCCCTTTTCATCCCAAGGCTGTGATAGTAGAAAATATACAATCAAGAGACTGGACTATCATCCTACTGGGCCACTGTCCGGTTACATGGTGTTGGCCAAACCATTTGACTTCTTTAGACCTTAGGTTCCTTATCTACAAAATGAAGAACCTAGACAAGAAAAAGTGTTCTTAATCTGGGTTCCTAGATAGATTTCAAGGGACTAGTGAACTTGAACGAGAAAAAAATACACATTTATTGTCACTAACCTCTAATTGAAATTTAACATTTCCTTCTATAAATAGCAATTTAAAAAAAAACACTCTTTTAAGAAGGAGCCCATAGGTTTCACTGGACTGCCAAAGAAGCTCCTCACATAAAATAGATTAAGACCTCCTGCTCTAAGAATTAGGCCCTTATTGACCAGTTATAATTCAATTATATCATTTCTGTCACTATTGTGCTCAAAGGACTTGTTCTAGGTAATGTCACTCTTATTATCTTTGTAGCTCCTTACCCTATTTATTCTTTTCTCCCCTCAAAAAGTTCATCCCCTATCCCAAACAAACAAATAAATAAATGAAATTTCATCCCTTTGAATGAATGAAATTGATGGTGAGCCACCCTCAAAGCTTACCAAACTAATCAACCTATCACACATTCCATTTTCTTATTATTTAAGTTAATATCTGTGATGTTTATCAAATGAACACTTTTAAGTGTTCATATATTGACTTTCAGGGAATGTAGTTCCATCTTCTATGTCTTCACTCCAGGTCCAGTGATAAGAATATACTCCTGATTGCTTTACCATGATGCAATGAATACTTGAAAAAAAATTTTTTTTAGTATAATGTTTCTAGTAACTCACCCAAGACTTCCACACTCTCCCCAAATTCACCCCAGAATGAGATCCTAGAAGGTTTGCACATATTGAATCCAACCCTACTGACCAATACAAAAATGCTACTGACTTTCCCTCCTCAGTCATGGACCTAGAGATTTGAGAAAATTACACTCTAAGAAGAAACAGGCCAGCAGATGGATGGATGGACGGACAGATAGAAAGAAATATAGGAATTTAAGAGCTAGATGTGTCTTTGTGTTCAACTAGTTCAAGTCTAACTTGACCAAGAATTTATTCTATAACGTCCCTAACAACTAACCATGTAGCCTCTGAAAGAAGATGTGTAAAAAGGCAGAATCCACTCAAATTGTCAAGGAATTGTCATTGTGTTTTTCACTAGCTTTTTGACTTTATCACTGTAGGGAGCTTTTGGTGAAGATTTTCCTCTACCAAGGATCATAGAACCTGTATGGGACAGATGCTGGACTTGAATATGGTTCTCACTCTGAGATCAGCTCTTCTTAATATGCTGACACTCATTGCAAATAAAATAATAATAGTTAATTCTTTAAATAATTTTCACTTTTGGGGGAGGAAAGTTTTTACAACAAGCCTAACATATTTGATTATTTCCCCTCATTGGTCCTAAATTTGCTTTTTGGACCCTTATAGAATGAGCAGAGTAAACCTAATTTTACCTCTACAAAACAACCCTTCAAAGACCTATGTGCCATTGGGAAAGCCATTTAGTTTCTAAGATCCCAGTTTACTCCACTGCAAAATGAAAAGTTGGAATAAGTGGCCTATAAGGTGCTTTCCAGCTCTAGCTCAATGCTCCTGTATATGTCAAAAGGGCCTCTGAGGTCACATCCAGCTCAAGCTTGATCCTTTTGTGATAGTCTGCTTTTCACCACCTGAATTGGTAAACACATTATTAGAAAGAGCACACAGAATAGTACAAAGAGAATTGGCTTCATTAACTTTTTGCTTGCACTACCTACTTCATAGGTAAGAATGACTGGACTCAAATCTAAGGCTCTTATTTAGTTTGGGGCTTTAGGCTAGTCACCTGACCTAAGTCCTAATTTCTTCAGTTACAACATGAAGAGATTATAGTACATAATCTCCGAGGTCCTTTCTTGGTTGAGTTCTTATAATTTGAAAACAATCTTCATTTCTAGAACTGACTATAGGTAGGATAAGTATTGAAACTTTAGCCCAAGTTGATTAACAACTTCATCTTGAGAACATGAATTTGGTAGCTATAAGACAAGGATGCAATATCTTTTGATACTTTAGGGCAGCTATTTTATGATGCTGCACAAAGTAAATTATTTAGATTATTTTATTCTCAAGAAGTACTCCAAATTGTCTGTAACATCTAAAAATTCTTATACTGTCATTCTAAACATGTTTTTTCTTTTTCTTTTCATTTTCTTTTTGTTAAAAAATATTAGATGTCCTTTCATGGATGTGAGATGTACTATAAGTACTTGTTTTTCCTTTCTGTGTTCTCTTTTGCTTACTCATCCCCTTGTACTCCCAAATCAAATTGCAGTAGCTAACTACTTTGAAGGCTGGTGGTAACAGTAAGATTCTAATAGTTAACTTGTTATTGGAATGGGACAGGAGGGGCCAGAGAAAACTCACAATCAGATGGTTTTATATGACCAATATTTTTAGCATTAAACCATGTTTCCTTTTTATTATCTTTTGGAATATACATCAAATCAGTAGTAAAGGGGGCGGCTAGGTGGCGCAGTGAGTAGAGCATCGGCCCTGGAGTCAGAAGGACCTGAATTCGGATCCGACCTCAGACACTTAATGCACACACAAACAAAAACCTAGCCGTGTGACCTTGGGCAAGTTACTTAACCCCAATTGCCCTCCAAAAAGCAAAAAAAAAAAAAAATCAGTAGTAAAGAAGTAGAAAATGTCATTTGATAATTGACTGAAATGCAAACAAAATACATTTTGACTGAAAATGAAATAACAAATCATGAGTATTCCAAATAGTGATTCCTTATCACATGGTTTCTTCAACTACAATCTTTCATGGCCTAACTCACAGGGTCATGACAGCAGTTTTCTTCGAACCTAAAAGCATCACATAAAGAGGAACTATTATTTTTGTTATGTGGGATTCTTTTTTTTTCTGAAAAGGAGTTTATTTGGGAGTTATTTTTCTCTATTTTATAAAATAGGAGACATATCAGAACATGAAGAAATGATTTCTTTGAAATTTCATAGAATTCTGTACTTTCTAAAGCCCTAAAAATCACTTTGTTCTCTCTTAAAAGGTTGTAGCAAAATGCACTATAAGGTCTTTGCTTGTCATTATAATCATACCTTTAGAAAACATGCTTCCTATGCTCTCCCATTTATAATATCTTCTTGATTTACGATGTGTCTCAAGGAGGGGAAAAAAACTCATCCTAAGGTATTGTTAAGTATAAAATTACAAGGAGAGTTCCATAGCAGTTGTCAAGGTCTGTTCTAAGTGGACCATTCTGTTTTCTCCCACTTTGCTTTAATCCTACCAAGCATACTGTACACTGAAAAATATACTTCTTTCATGTAATTGGACCTAGCAGACATTTGATATGTTGGAACTCCTGCCTGATTATCTACTAGAAACCTCTTGAAATCAACAGGCAGCTATGACCAAGATTACTAAGTAAATTAATTTGCCAGTAAGACTTATAAGAGTTATATTAGAAAGACCAATTCAAGATTCTAAGAAAAATTTAAGAAACTCTAAGAAAATGGAACAGGTTGCCTAAGTTCCTCATTCCTGGAAATATTCAAGCAAAAATCAGGTTACTACTTGGGAATACTATAAAGGGAATCTGTGTATCAAGTAGATAGTCGGTTTAAATAATACCTTAGGTTTCTTGTAATATGAACATCCTATGAACCTGGTCAATGAGTGATGTTTTTGCTAAACTCCTGCTGTGAAGATACTTTTCCATTTCAGAGTGTGTGCCCCAAGCTAACATATCTATTAGAAATTGAGACAAAGAGTTCTAAAATAACTTCAGCTAAAATGTGTTACCTTATTTTCAAATGTTTCAAGGAAAAGTTATTTCCATTGTAAGAGATTGAAGATAAAGATATGTGTATATATGCACAATGCATGTGTACATGTATGTATATGCATGTGTCTATATATGTGCATATGTGTATAAGTATATATGTGTATCATCATTCAAATTCATGGCTTTCCTGAAATCTATCCAGAGATCTCTTGGTCCAAGAATCCTATTAAAAAGTCTCAATATGGTCAAAATCCTTTACTTTACTTTAGGTAAGGGATATAAAACCCAAAGCAGTAGACTGAATTGCCTGAGATTGTACAACCAGTCAACAATGGGCAGAACTGGAAATAACAATCCAGTCCTTTCATTGTGCACTTTCTATTATAGCATCCATGGAACTAGAGAAGCCTATGGAACCATTCTCAGAATAATGTGATGAAAAGAGAATGATCAATGAGAATCTGGAGTCAGAATCCAGGCTGAGTTTTGTAGTCAAAACAGCATTGTTGACCCTGAATACTCAGGAGCGAAGACGGATGGGGAGGGCAACTCAACTCAGCAAAAGTACTTACTCAGCACCTGCCTTTGAATGGGAACTTGGTGGGACTAATTCTGTGTCAGAATGAAGCTGAATTGTGAACCCTACTTGCCTCCTAACCCTAGGGAACAAGGTGGTACAGATGGAACTATACCCTCAAGGTACTGGGGAAAATGTTTATGTATTTGTTCATGTCATAACTCTGAAGTAGATGTCCCTTTCCAAAAGCCAGTCAATGTCAAGTTATTAGAAGTAACTAGAGTGCTAGTCACTGACCCTTTATCAGAAGAACCCTCTTAGTAGAAGTTAAAGGAAATGACAGTGGAGAAGAATGTCACCCTAAGTCCCTCAAGTCACCCTGAAATCCTGAGGGAATATGTGGACCAACAAACTTTGAGAGGGATGGCCAGGGCATACATGCCACACTTTTTCCAGACATGAAGACAACAAAGGCCATTTTGAAGATACTAACAGTTCTGGCTAGGTTGTCAGGGAAGAAAAGTCTCTTCTCACTGCATGGCAGTCCATCTGGGACGATCTGGAATATATTCATATATACTCTAGTCTCCAAGGAATTTCCCTCCCAAGCATTCACAATTCTCCCAGGACTAGCATCCTCCACATGACACTATCTCAGCAGCTGATGGGATCATGCACCTGATTCCAATTATACATATTCTTAGCCATGATGAAGTAAAAACAGGTAATAAAGCATATTGTTGACTCGATGTCTTTATAGAGCCTGGCTGAGCAGAGGAAAGAATGGGGACAACTAAGGAAATCCAGAAAAAAAAAAAAAACTTCAGGAAGTTTGCATTCCATAGGTCCTTAGAGACACGGAGTGGTGAATTTCTCTAGAGTAATATCTTGGAAGTAGTCTCTGATGGCTTCTGAAAAAAAGAAGCAGAGAAAAAAAAAAGAGGGGGGCTCAGCTAGGTGGTGCAATGAGTAGAGCATCAGCCCTGGAGTCAGAAGGACCTGAGTTCTGATGTGGGCTCAGACACTTAACACACACACAAACAAAAACCTAGCCATGTGACCTTGGGCAAGTTACTTAACCCCAATTGCCCTCCAAAAGGCAAAAAAAAAAGGAGGCAGAGAAGATAAATTCCTTCTCAGAAACAGACATTACAAGGCTATTGGAATTAAGAATAAGGAACTGGGAAAATGGTTTGTGGATTAGAAATGAGAAGACAGAGTTAAGTATAGGCTTAAAAAAAAAGGAGTTCAGGATTATCATAGGTACAAGGCCAAAGAAAATATTGCATATGTATACTTGTTATTCAGAAGAGGGGGAGGTTGTGTTACTGGGTCCAATCCCAGAAGTATCGAATTTATCTAGTGGGAAGAAATCAAGTTGTTTTTGTAAAGAATCAAGAAAGGAATGAATGGGATGGTCTGTCATTGTCCTCAGCTGGGTGGGACAATGGATAGAGTGCTCAGACTAAAGTTATGGAAGACTGGAGTTTAAATGCTAAACACTCACTAGCTATTTGACCCTGGGCAAGTCATATAATCTCCCTCTATTTGTTGCCATTTCCTCAGTTATAAAATGGAGATAATAATGGCACCTACCTCCCAGGGTTGTTGTGACTATTAAATGAGACAATATTTGCAAAGTGTCTGACACATAGAAGGTATATATACTCCATGTTGTTGTTTTTTCCTTATTTTCCTTCCTTTCGGGAACAACCTGGCCATTCAATATGCCCAGATCTAAAGGGTTTTGTTTTGGTTTTTCAGAGGGGAATGAGGGGGGTTATTGAGGGGAGAGGTTGGTTTTGGGGTTTTGTTATGTTTTAATTACTGGTGCCATTAAGCAAAAAGTTTCTTGGTACTGCTTGGCAAGAAAGAAGACATCTTCCAAAGCAGTGATCCTCCTAGAAGGAAAGGGATATGCCTTTGTGAGTTCTACTTATGGGGTTCTAGGAGATCAGTGCTGATTCAGATTCATATAAGCTGGCTGAATTCCTGTTGGTGTACCATTTCTATTTACATTTGTCTAGGGGACTTGGGACCCTGCCTTTGGCAAAGTGTGACTTTGAAAGTTTCTGTGGTTCTCCCTCTGTTTCTCTCCCCAAGCTGTTCCCCATAACTATGATGATCTATCTCCCCCTCCTCATTGGTTGAAAACTGTAACCCACATTGGCAGCTAGCCTTGGATAGAGTGCTAGACTTGGAATCAGAATAATGTTTGAATCCTGCATCATATATATATATATATATATATATATATATATATATATATATATATATATATATATATATGCCAGCTGGGGGACCCTGCACAAATCAATCAAGCTCTTTCAGCCTCTGTTTTCTCATCTGTAAAATGGGGTTTAAAAGAAGGGCAGCTAGGTGGCAGTGAATAGAGCACCAGCCCTGAAATCAGGAAGACTTGAGTTCAAATCAAGCCTCAGACACTTGACACTTAATGAGCTATGTGTCTGGCCAAGTTACTTAACCCCAATTGCCTTGCCTTCCCCCCTTCAAAAAAAAAAAAGTGCCTACCTCACCGGATTGTCATGAGAAATAAATGAGATTATGTATATAAAGTATTTTGTAGACCTTACAATGTTTTTCTTTTTAATGTTTGCTATTGCTGCCATAGGAAATTCCAGCTCTAGGAAACTTTTCTTCTTTGTTCCTTTATTGGTAACAAGGTGGCCCTCTCAGTTCTCACATACCACTTTTAACAGGTATAATTTTGTTAAATATGAATGTGATGGATTGAAAAATATAAATAAATTGAACTTTTTTCATTCTAATTGAATCTATTTCATCATTTAGAGATGAAACTATCGTTTGATATATGGGATGGACTGTCACTAGTGAAAGACCCAAGTCACATCTACATAAAATTGAATTTAATGGCATTATCACTGTTTTCAGGATAAAGCTAAAATCAACTGCAAAACTGGGGGACAGAGGCATAGAGTAGGTATGTCATGTGAATAATGCATATACACTTGCAACTGGAATTCAGCTGAACTCATTGAAATACACAGTCCTTGGATCTTCAGGTGAGTGAAGGAGAAAATGGCACTCACTGCATTCTGAATCAATTCTGAATTACTTCTCCAACTTTCACTTGATCTCCCTGCATGCTGACTTTGAAAGGTCATTTACAACAGTTATTACAATATTATCCTTATTTTGAAAAAGAAAAGTTGAGATCTATACAGGTCACAGTTATCAAGTGACAGAAGTTGAATTGAAACCCAGGTCTCTCCTGCCTCCCAGCCCAGTGAAATTTCCGTATACCATGATGCTTCAGATTGATTTAAACTTTAGTAGTCAAGTCCCCAAAAGTTATTCTTGGTAAACCTCCTTCCTCTCCAGGATGAAACCAAGAATTTTTTCTACCAGGCCCCAGCTTTTCATCCTAAAGCTTCATTTCAATCCTGGAATTCACATATTGAAAGTATTCTCCACCCTTGAAGCCTCTCTCTCTAATTGAATGGCTCTTCCTAAAACCTGAGAGAAATGATGATTAATAACCAATGATTTGGGGAGACCTAGAGTTCCCCCTTTTTCTAAAGTCTTCTTTTCAAAATCTGTCTCTTAAAAGTTGAACTTTCTCCTTAATTAGGATCAAACCCTATCCAACTTTACAAGGAATCTCTAATCTAAGGTGAATTCCCACCCATTGTGTTCCACCCAGAAGCAAGTTTTGGTGGAGGTATATAAATCCTTTGTCCTAGATTGCCCAAGGCCTCAGCCTTGGTCTGGGCATAGATGTAGTCTCTTTGTCCAAGAAAGATGTGAAAGCATTCTCTCCGACCCTTAGGGTAGTGAGCCTGATGAGGTACAGGCTCTGGGAACCCCCCTAGAACTCTGATTGAATAGTCCCATTTGATGAGGTATTGGCATGAGGCCATAAGCCTTACATTGTGGCTGGGCCCAGCCCTCTGTTACTAGCCTAGCCCTCCATTGTCTATCTACTTCCCACCCTAGAGCCTATCAAAATCCACCATTGTCTGTCAGCTCCAGGTAGCCTCCAGCAACTTCCCACCCTTAATCACTCCTTGACCTCATTAACTCCTCCTGAATACCCTCCCTAAACTCCTCCTCTAGACCACTCCTATGTTCCTCCCACAACTTTCTGTATATAAGACCCCATCTTCCCTCCATGTGGTGTGAGAGTGCTATAGAATGACCTAGTACAGATTTACTCTGTGTCTAATACAAATGAACTTTTAATAAACTTTACTTTCCTTTGGTTGAGAGAAGACTTGAGTCGAATTTATTTGGCAGGACCCAGCATGTTGGTATTTTGGGGTATCAAGCATCCCTAGTCTTATACCTCAACATTTTATGATAACCTCTTCAAGCCTACTTCTCACTGTAATATGTAACTCTCAATGTAACTCAGCTCATCCTCTCTCTCCCTCTCCTTCTCCTTTCCAAAGGAAGGTAAAAATTTTGATGGCCAGAAGCTGCCCACTTAACTGTGGTTTACTAATTAGATTGATTCCTTCCTTCCTTCCTTGCTTCCTTCCTTCCTCCTCTCTCTCTCTTTCTAGTGTTCTTCTTTCACAAAACCTTAAACCCAGTTCACTCTGAAGTTCATAGATTGGGCCACAATAGGTCCCAGGCCAAGCTCCACTCAGTGGCTTTATTTGGGGCTCTCCTGGTTTAGATTGAATGTCAATGGTAACTGTTTCTGTAACTGTAACAAAAAATTCAGGTGGGAGGGGAACAGCAACCCCTGAGGGTCTTCCCCTCCCACCTGAATTTTTTGTTTGTTTTCTTTTTTTTCTAATTAAAGGGGCCACTCCTTGACTCACTTCTCAAAGAGGCCTAGTCACTGAATGGGCATTACCTCACTCTAAGTGAATACATGAAAAGGCCTAAAAGGATCAGGGTCTCCCATTGCATCCTGGGTCATCTCCAGTCATCCTGATGAATATATCTGGTCACTGGATCCAGATGGCTCTTGAGGAGAAAGTGAGGCTGGTGACCTTGCACAGCCCTCCCTCACTTAAATCAAAGTCAACTGCAAGTCATTTCCCTGATGCCATGGTCCTCTTTGAAAAGGAAGGACAAACATACAATATTCATTCTCTTATTAATTATTAGCCAATCAGAGTTGATTGCCACGCTCTGGAACACCCACTTTTCCATGGACATATAAACCATGAGCCCACAACCATGATTGTCTTTGGCATTCAAGAGTGCCACTGACCTCTTTTATTATTGAATGTTAGTATTATTAATAAAATGATTAATTATCCAGAAACTATGTCTCTTGAACTTTTTAAATGTCACAGTCTCTACTGAAAGCATGTTCCCAGGCCAGCCCTGTCTCTTTCTTCTCCAGACTTCCTTTACCAGGACCCTAAGCCCAGTACCTTTGTCCCTCCTCCTTTTTTAGCTTTATTTCTTAAGTTGGCTTTCCCCATTAGTTCTTTCAGTGGCTGTTGTTCAGTCATTTCAGTCATATGTGAATGACTCTTTGTGATCCTTTTTGGGGTTTTCTTGACAAAGATATTGGAATGGTTTGCCATTTTCTTCTCCAACTCATTTTATAAAGAAAATGAGGCAAGTATGGTTAAGTGACTTGCCCAGGGTCACACTGTTACTTAGTGTCTGAGACAGATTTGAACTCAAGAAAATGAATCTTCCTTACTTCGGGCATGACACTCCATCTACTATACCATCCTGCTGCCCGTCCTCAACTATAAATGAAGATAATAATAGCACCTACCTTGCAGTTGTTGTAAGGATTAAATGAGATAATATTTGTAAAAAAAAAAATGCTTAGCACAGTGTCTGGTATATAGCAGGCACTTAATAAATGTTTGTTCCTTTTCCATCCCCCTCCCATTAGAATGTAAGCTTTTTGAAGGCAGGGACTGTCTTTATTTCTCCTTGTATTTGTAATCCTGGCACTTGGGACAGTATCTGACATGAAATAAATACTTACTGACTAAATGTTAAATCAGCATGACAGGGGGAAGTGATGGATATGCCAAATGAGTGGATATGGTCAGACTGGGAGTATAATAAACTGCAGGATAGGAGCTACTTGAAGATGACCCTCAGGGACTAACTTCTGAAGATCATACTCAAAGGACAGTTGGAATAATTGGAATGGGACATTGGAGATTGCACTAAAGGAACCTAGGCTCTAGCTCAGAAACCAAACACCAGACAGGGAAGCAACACTGAGAATGTTTTTGTGTCTAAACTGGGGGAAATTGATGCTTTATCATCTGGATGGTGTCTGACATAGAAGCAAACTCCCAATTTATTTTGAGCTACTCCCCAGAACTCTGATGAAGTAGTATGCCTTGACATTTCACTGGCCTAGGAGGGGCCCATCTTTGTATCCTGAATTCTTGCAAACCCAAGAATCCTCCATTCCTCTAGGTTATCGAAACTCAGTGTGCCCCAGCCCACCCTGATCTCATCCGACCAAACCCAAGAATCCTGCATTCCGCTAGGTTATTGAACATCTTTAACCCAGTGTGCCCCAGCCCACTCTTATCTCATCCAGCTAAAGTAGTAAGCCTTGTAAACCCAAGAATCCTCCCTTTGGTCATTGAACAACCTGCGTTATCTAAGAGTGCCCCCGCCCCATATCCTGCCCAACCAGCCTGCCCCTGATATGATGGTAGCTTTTGGACTATTTAAACTGTGTGTCTACTGGGGTTCAGTGCAGCTCCTGGGACTTTTCCTAGGACTGCCGCTGGCCAGCTAATAAACGCTTCCTGAATTCGATTATTGATGGTCTTGGCCTGGTGATTCTGTCAGAGTGTCCATTTCAGCTGACCACCAGTTGGAGCTACTGATAGGGATTTTACTTTACTTTAATGTAGTTTATTTATTTCTAGATTATGGAGTAGGACAAGAGCTTATTTTCACCAAGAAGAGGCAGAAGAACTACTTCAGAGAGATTACAGAATGATAGATCTGAGTCTGGAAAAGACCTCAGAGATCATCTAGAATGGCCCTCTCAGATTATAGAATAGAAAGTTAAGGCACAGGGAGGTCAAATGACTTGAGCAAGGTCACAGAAGCAAAGTAAGCATCAGAGGTAGGGTTGAAAACCAATAGAAACTAGTTCCTCTGATTCCAAAATAAGTGTTCTGTCTGCTCTACCAGGATGCCTCCTACAAAAAGCTTCTCAGATAGGGATCTGAACAGCAACAAATCAAAAACCTGAAACCAAATAACAGAAACTGAGAGTATTCGTATGCAAGAGAGCAGAGAAAAATGAGCTAGAGAAAGCTTGGGCAAATGCTCAGCAACCAGAAGATTTATGGGAATTGAGGGAAAGGAAAGAGATGAGTGACCAGCGACCCTGGCTCACTCTCAGGAACCAGATGGGTTATTGTCTGAAGGCATCAACAAGCATTTATTCAATACTTATTCTGTGCCAGGCATTTTGCTAAGAGCTAAGAGGATGGATAGCAATATAGGTAGGCATTTGACACTGAAACAACTTGCTCCCTTAATATCAGCTGACTTGAGTTGTCTACTACTATTACTACTACTAATAATAATAGCTGTCATTTATATAGCATTTACCACAGTGCCAGGCACTATGTTAAAGTACTTTACAAATACTATCTAGTTTTATTCTTACAGCAACAATGGGAGACAAGTGTTATTATTATCCCTATTTTGCAGCTGAGGAAACTGATGCACTTGCCTAGGGTTACACGGTTACTAAGTGTCAAGGATGAATTTGAACTCAGATCTTCTTGACTCCAGGATCAGTGCTGTACCTATTACCCCACCTCCCTGTGTCCTTTCTCTCTAAGAAAGAGTGCTGAGCAAATCCAACCTGGAATCTTGGAGATGATGATGCCTCCAAATCACTTGTTGGTTAAATAATAAATTAAGGTGAGTCCAACAGCCAAGGGAAATCATGCAACTAGAGAACTTGAGCTCAGGAGAAAAGATAGCTATGTCCACATAGAGGGGAGAGTTCAAACTGTCAAACAACGTCATCAAGTTAAAGAATTTGTGGTGAAATCTTCTGTGGACAAGATAGGGCAGAGACATTCTGCTGGTATGATTTTTAAAATGTGTGTGTGTGTATTTGTGTGTATGTGTGTGTGTGTTTGTGTTTGTGTGTGTAACAATATAAGGAAGGCAAGATTTATAGTAGGACTAGGTTATTTATAACAGAAACCTTCCAATGAAAAGAAGAATCAGTCACTTTTATGTGTCTGATATGCCATTTGTAAAATGCTTTTCTCACCAACAATACAGTGAAGTAGGTAGTGGAAGCATTATTATTCCCAGAAGAACAATTCCCAGAGAAACCAAGGCTTAGAGAGGTTGATTAACTTGCCTGAGGTCAAAGAGCTAAGTGATAGAACCAGGACTTGACCCCAGGCTTCAGCCTCCAAGTTCAATGCTTTTTGCAATATGCTTAAATGATACATTCTTATCTCCATTCTTTTAGATGAAAGGAGATAATTTCGAAAATTATTATTCCTTTGACTTGTTTGGATTTTTGCTTGTTTATTTGTTCTGATCAAAGCAGGGGCAATGAGGACTTAGCCATAAAAGAGTGTATGTCAGGGAACTCCTTCAGAGATGGGATCTAGATGGCTGACTGACCAAAAATACTATTGTGGTCATAGCAATGAGGTCTGGTCTGTTGAAAGGATTCAAGTTTGGGAAAGTCAGGAATTCTGGATGATGCTGGCAGCATCTTGGGTGCTAAAATAAGAACAAAGCAATTTCAAGCAGTTGGTAAGAGACCTACCACATAGAATAGTAGACAGACTTGCCAAGGCCAGTGAAAGCTGTCATTGTGATTTTTCATTTGTTTTTTTTTCCCCAAATGTAGATACAAAGAAAGAAAGAGTCATTTTACATGTACTCAGTAACATACTGTCCTTCCCAAAAGAACATAAGTTCTTTGAGGTCAGGAACCATTTTGATGTTTTTGCTTTACTTTGTATCCCAGCATCTAATACAGGGCTTGGAACATAGTAAGTGCTTGATAAATGCCTGTTCATTAAAATAGATAAGCAACATGGTTCATACCAAGCTACTGGTAATATGCTATTTAAATAAAGCTAATATTATTTTATGATGGCAATGCTTACCTATTATCAGACGATGACCATTGCTATGAATAAAGGCTGATCTCAACAGTTTTCTTTAGTCAAGGGAACTTTTCTTGTAGAGTCCTGAGTTAAAGAATCTGGCATGGTATGTTTGCTTTGCCCCAAACATTTGAAACCACACTAGAGACAATTCTATTTTGCACTCACATAGCAATTCTAAATAGGTTAGTTTGTTGTTGAGTCGTTTTTCAGGTGTGACCAGCTCTTCATGACCCTATTTGGGGTTTTCTTGGCAAAGTTAGGGGGCATGGTTTGCTCTTTCCTTCTTCAGCTTATTTTATTAATGAGAAAACTGAGGGAAACAGGGTTAAGTGACTTACCCAGGGTCACAAAGCTAGTAGGTATCTCAGGCCATATTTGAACTCAGGAAGATGAGTCTTCCTGACTTCAGGCTTGGCAATCTATCCGTTGTATTACCTAGCTGGCCCAAGAAGTAGGTTTGCTGCATGACATATTAGGTAATTCTCACAAATGCAGCCTCTACCTAGTTCAGGCTTTTGTTATCGCTTGCTTAAGCTACTGCAACAGCCTTCTAATTGGTCTCTCTCACACAAGTCCCTCTTTAGTATAATATATACTCTATTCAATCAACTGCCAAAGTAATTTTAGTAAAATGCAGATCTAGACATTTCACTCCACAGCTTTATAAACTCTAGGAGTTCCTTCAGACCCTCTAGAACCAAAAATTACCTCCTTCCCCCTCCACATGTGAAGCTCTTCCACTCTTCACAACCTGGACTCTTCCTCCTTTCCAATCTTCTTGAAAATTACTCTTCACTCACTCAGTGGTTCAGGCCTACTGGCTTGATGCTCCTCACACATCATGTTCCACCAGCTCTCTGTGCCTTTTGCCCTGGCTATCCCCCATGCCTGGAATACTGCCCCCTCCCCACCTCTGCCCTTGAGAATTCTTGGCTTTCCTTATGACTAAGCTCCAGGGTCACCTTCTGCAGGAGGATTTTTCCAGGTTCCCTCATACCCAGCTGCCAGTACCACCTCCTCCAAGGTTACCTTCCATCTACTCTGAATATGGCCTTTAGGTGCCTCTTTCTATAGATGTTGTCTCCCCCATTAGGATATAAAATCTTTGAGGCCAGATATCATTTTTCCCTTTCATCCCCAGCACTTAGCACAGTGCCTAATATACAGTAAATGCTGCTGATTGGCAGCTAAAAACTTTTATCATTTAGAGGAAAAGGTTGAGACCCTGTTGTCCTAATAGAGGGATATATTGGTCTGATTATTTCCTTTATGAAATTAGCATTACCCATTTTTGTACCATGAAACATTTTGAGTCTTTTTGTCCTAGAACCTCCTATGATGACTATTTGTTCTTTCTTCTTAAAATTCCTCTTCCTAGACTTAAGAACTTGTGCAGGTAACAACTAGTCTCTCTGCTCAGTTTCTTCATCTAGAAAATGAATGTTAGAGCACATATTATATAAGTATCAACCTAGCTTTAACAATCTGTGGAGGTGGGGGTAGCTAGGGGGCACAGTGAATAGAGAGCCAGCCCTGGAGTCAGGAGGACCTGAGTTCAAATGTGGCCTCAGACACTTAACACATTTACTAGCCATGTGACCTTGGGCAAGTCACTTAACCCCAATTGCCTAGCCTTCTCCCCTCCAAAAAAAAAAAAAAAGCAAAAACAAACAAACAAAAAACGATCTGTGGAGGGATAGAAGGTTGACAAGGATTTTGGGCCAAAAACAATAAAATTCTCACTTCAATTTTTTTCCACTAATTAGCCCTTTCTGTCTACTCTAAGGAACCATGTTCTCTGAGGCTCATTTATCTCACCTTTGTGATCATGGGAAGGCATTCAACCTCTCTAAACTTTCGTTTTAATCTGGAAAGTGAATTAATAGTACTTATATTATTTAATATAGGAACATTTAGGGGATACAGTAGAGAGAGTGCTGGTCTTAGAGTTAGGGAGACATCTTCCTGAGTTCAAATCTGTACTCAGGAACTTACTAACTGTATGACTCTGGGCAAGTCACTTAACCCTGTTTGCCTTAGTTTCCTCATTTATAAAATGAGCTGGAGAAGAAAATGGCAAACCACTCCAATATCTCTGCCAAGAAAATTCAAGATAGGGTCAAGAAGGTTCAGACATGACAGGTATGTAAAGGAAGTGCTTTGTAAACTTTAAAGCCATATATGTATATGAGTTATAAATATTATTATTAACCTTGGGTATCTTACAGTGAGAGGAGGGCAAGCCATAGGTGATATAAATAGATATGTATGTATATACATACACATCCATATATATATGTATATATATGTATGTGTGTATGTACATGTGTCTATATAAATACATATATATATATATGTAGATACAGATATGTGTGTATGCCATTGAATCTGTATCTTCCACCATTGAGGAATATAAATGGTATTCATTAGTCAAGTGAGAATTATAAAAGAGCATGGGCAAAGGTAATGCGGAATGTGATCATCAACTGTCTTTTGTGCTTGGAATTGCTGGTGCAATAGAACCAGAAGGGAGAAAACCCTCTTTCTGCCACTTCTGCAGGCATTGTTTTTAAAGTAATCAGACATAGAAGACATGAGTGAAAAAGTATTACTAAAGATATATTCATATGGGGACCCTGACAGCCTGCATTTGCTGAATATGAAGAGAGAGCTAAATGTTCATACTCATTTATTTAAAAGGATGCAGCTGCGGTTAGAAATAAGGAGGCCTAAACTTTAGCAGGTGACTTTGAGTAAATCGTTTAATGTCTCAGCATTTCATTTCCTATTCCTAGGAAATGGAAGTAATTATTATTGCTATCAGATAGTACAAGTCTTTGAGATTGTGAAAGAGGATTCACTTGTATAAAATCTTTAAAACCATAACTTGGCACAACCCAGCATAGAAGTGCTAATCACTGAACGGCACAAATTAAACATCTGTTTTCATTGTCTTAGAAGTTCCCATTATGTAACAAAGAAACTCCTACACTGACGGAAGCAATGTAGTGCGATGAAAAGACCACCAGATCTGGTCCTGCAGAATCTTGGTTCAAATCTTAACCCTATCACAAGATACTTTTGTAATCATGAATCAGTCATTTAACATCTTTGGACCTCAGTTTCCTCATTTGTAAAAAGAGAGAGTTAGACTCAATGATGTCTTAGTTCCCTTCCGCTTCTGATGCTATGAGCCTGTATTTTGATGACTGCTAACCGGAAATATGTTAGAGAATGAAAACAGTGGTATTGTGTTATTATGGAGTTAAAACCATGGGGCAGAACAGTAAGGGAAACCTGGGTATAAAAATAAGAATGGTAAAGAGTCCATAGAATTTAATTAGAAGGCCCAAAGGAGTCCTTGGTGGAAGCAGTTTAGTTATCGCTGTCCTTAAATAACACCCCTGAAATCTATAAAAGGAATTAAGGAACTCAGAGAAGCTTTTTAAACTTTACATTCAAATTAAGAGGTAAAAGATTCTGTAAGACTAAACAGTGCCTTCTTCCCAAATGTTTCCTTTCAGATGAAAAAAAAAGCAACCACTATCAATTTTGCAACAAAAATTTGTTGGGAGTTGTTTTATAAAGAGAACAATTGAATAAATTTTTGTACATCAAAGCATACAAACCTAATTACTTTAAAAAAAACTGACCCCCAAATTTTACCCCTAAATAACTGAATCTATACAACACTGCTAATTAGTCCATATCTATTCAGCCAGAAGGCTGATTGTCCTCTTCCAGAACAGTCATTCCCTTCTTGCCTCCTGCAGTCCTCATATCAGAGATGACCGCCTAGAAGTAGGGAAGTACTTCAAATACCCTAGGGTATCCAGCAATAGGGCTGAGCTAGTCTCCTCTCACTGAATGACTATAGATTATTGGGTCAATGCCACAGACAACATCCTATGGGAAGCCTATCTGCTCTCTGTAGTTATTTCTTCACTACTCAAATTAACTCCTTGCTCAAATTAAAATAACACATATACTTATCTAATTACTTACTGTATTCCCTCAACAGAATTTTGAAAAAGACAGACACTATATGTGGCTTTTTTTGGGGGGGAGGGGTTCTCAGCCTTCTTTTTACCTGCAGTACCGTAGTATAGTGCTTGGTACATAGTAGGTATTTCAAAACATGCTTATTGAATTCAATTACATTGATTTAATGATGTTCACACTTTTACCACTTCTGGTTTAATTGAATCAAGAAAAAAAGATTACACCCAGCTTCTGAAACTAATTTTATAATTTCAGAATACCCCAAGGAAGCCTGGATGCACTCTGACATAAAGTTGCTACTGCTGTCTCTTTAAAATCTATTTTCACCTAAATGTGGTTTCCTGCAGAAGCTTTTCCTATCTATCAAAAATGACATTAGCCTAAACAAAACATTTCTCAAGTCTCTTTTTTTTTTCCTGAAGAATATCTCAGTAGGGTAAGAACAGATTCATAAAAGCAATTGGAGAGAAACAAAGAATGAGTTTTTTAAGTATCTTGAGGCATTCCCAAAACACCCAATTAAACACCATTTCTCAAGACAAGGAGAGTTTCAGATAAGACTTACAAATATTAATTGATCCTTCCCCCTCCCTATATATATACACATATATATGTGTGTGTATATATATATGTGTGTGTGTGTGTGTGTGTCTGTGTATGTGTGTCTGTGTGTCTGTGTATGTATGTATATATGTCTGTGCACGTATGTGCATATGTGTATGTATGTATGTGTATATATATATATATAAAGTTGATAATTAGATGGAACATTACTAACATTCAATGATCAACACTGTTAAAAGGCATGTGCAAATTGGTTGATTGTGTTCATCTTCATTGGTCTGAGGATGTTGTTATTATATGCCCAGTGTCACTGGCTAAATTACTGCCAGAATCCAGATTAATATTCACATCTTCTGAACTTCTGGTCCAGTGCTCAGCACACCGACTCTCACTGCCTCTCAGAATCATAATGAGTCTCCTTTCACAAATATCAATTTAAAAAGAAGGACCACCTGTGGAGATTTCTTTGTTACTGAAAGTGAATTAAAATTTAACTGTTCAAGGGGATTATCAGCATAGAAAACTGCAGATTTCTCCTTAACTGTGGTAGATAATACTTGCTGAGAGCTGTCACTTTTTGCCAATAAAAGCACTGAATCAGCTCAACAAAGAAAGATGCTCCATGAAGTCACAAGGAAGTTGCATATCCTTCAGATTAATTAAACTGTCACTCTTTAATGATGCCCTATTTTTACCTATACAGTGTATTGGTGGATATTAAGAGATTATCCAGGCAAATAGCCCACTCACTTTAGGGACATTTCCTCAAACATGTCCCTATAAATTTCCTTGACATTTAGTTTTATAACTACAATGTGGGAATAAGACACCCCCACATCTGCCTCACGTATTTTTGTAAAAATTGAGGATAAATGAAATAATATGTGTTAAAGCCCTTTACAAAATCAGTCAACAAGCAATAATTAATCCTCTACTATGTGCCATGAAGTATGCAGTAAAACCACAAAGTGGTCTATTTTATTCAAACTACCTAAAATCACTAGCATTCATTCAAGCCCTCATAACTCTTAATTTATATTATTATAAAAGCCTCCTAATTGATCTCCCTGCTTCTGTCCATACAAGACTATGGCCTCTCCAATCCATCCTTCACACTGCTGCCAAATTAACATTTTTCTAAGATGCATATCTGCCCTTGTCACTCCTCCACTCAAAAGATCTTAATCTTGTTTCCTCTAGACTAAAATACAAAGACCTCTTTTAGCATTTAATGTTTGGCATTTAGAGTTGCCCAGAATCTGGCCCTCACCCTCCTCTCCAGGCATATTTCATATTATTCCCTTAGTATACTCTGTATTCCAGCCAAACAGGATTACTAGCTGATGTCCAAACATGACTTGTCATCTGTCATCTCTGTTCCTTTGCAAAGGCTGTCACACATGCCAAGAATATATTCCGTTCTCATCCCCGCTTCCTGGAATCCTTAGCTTCCAATGTCTCAATGCCACCTCCTATAGGAGGTATTTTCCTGAGCTCCCCAAATATTAGTACTCTCTTCCTTTTCCATGTTTTTAAGATGAGGCCCTTGATTCTATCTAAATGGGTAGCTTCCAGTAAGGAGCTCCTTCTCCTGATGGAGTTGGCATCTATCCTCCAACATACAGTCTAGAGTTTTGCCTCAAGTGCTAAGAGGTGAAATGATTTTCCTAGGGTCCTGTAATCAGTAGGGGCCAGATGTGGGTGAACCTTGAATTCACATTTTTTCTGTCTCCAAAATCAACTTTCTGTCCAATTCACCACAGTGACTCTCAAGTACCTTCATTTTTACATTGACTTAGTTGGGTATATATTGTATCCCCCCAGAAGAATGTAAATGCCTTTACAGAAGGGATTGTTTCATTTTGTCTTTGTGTCTCCAGTGCCTGCCATCTGAAATGTAGTAATCAAATGTGCTGAATTTTAATATAACTATTGTTAAACAGAATATAAGCAAATCTCTCATATAGGCTGCTGTGCTACATTAAGTACTCTTGGAAAAGAAACATGCACAGACACTTATAGATGCATATTGAAAAATAATTATACAGGTTATATATATAGTAGATATACACACATATACATATCTATATATACACATATATTTCTGTGCAAAGTTTTCATTTAGCATTTCATTCAATTGAAATAAAGTAATTTATTTTTAATATTTCTGTTCCCATTTTTGTTCTCCTTATTATCATTTCACATAATAAGAGCATCATTATTGGTCTTCTCAGGTATTGTCTAAGTCAGATTTTGGGGGGATATCCATAATTCAGATTCTGTAATAAATTTAACTATTTATTAGGTAATTAAGTGGCACTTAGTAGCTGTGTAACAGCATGGGCAAACTATTTAACTTCTTCCTGTCTCAGTTTCTTTATTTGGAAAATGGGAGTAGAGGCAGCCAGATGGTGCAGTAAATAGAGCACCAACCATCGAGTCAGGAGGACCTGGGTTCAAATCCAGCCTCAGACACTTAACACTTACTAGCCATGTGACCTTGGGCAAATCATTTAACCCCAACTGCCCTCCAAAAAACAAAAAAACAAAAACACAAAACATGGTAAATGGGAATAATAACAGCACCATTTTCTAGGGTTAATATTTGTAAACAATGGGTTAATGTTTGTAAAAATGCTTTGAAAACCTTAAAGTACTATACAAATGCTAGATATTAATGCTATCACCACACTAGAATCATGGTTGACTAATTTAAATAATCGATTCCCTAAATAAGTTAAATGCATTGTTAAGTCCACTCTACCCCCTATTTCAGATATAAAAGGTAAAACTACAGGGATGATTTTTGAAGAAATAGAAAGCATACTGAAAATTAAAAAGCACTTAATAGTGCCTTTACTGTCATGCTTTTACCATCTTGCCAGAATTTCCAAAAAATTGTATCCTGTTAGTTCTTTCAATATTAATTCTTCAAAATCCAGTTTATACTCCATAAGTGAAAAAAAAAGAGTACATTTCCCTTCTTTCCAGCTTTCCATTTGAAAACCCTTATGTTCTGTGTGAACTAGTTTTTTTGTTTTTTTTTTTTCTTTTTCCTTTCTCTGATGAACAGGAGACATTTAATGGATTTGCCCTTCTCTGTTTTGAGTTATACTAGTCATAATTGTGATTTTACTTCCAGAACAGAAATTTCAAGTTCTTCCTGACTGAATTAATTTTCTTAGGGGCAGGATGACCAAAGACACATAGGTTTCAGATGACATTTTCTGACTATCCTGGGACTCAAGGATGTCTACAATCTTGCTCCAACTTAATTTCCAAGTTTTATTTCCCATCATACCCCTTAAAAACATTGTATGGTCCAGCCAGACTGGACTGTGTTCTAGCCATTCCTGAGCTTATCCAACCTTCTTCTGGTTCTAGGCATTTCTTTCTGGAATGTATTTTTTCCTTACCTCTAGGTTCTAGGCATTTCTTTCTGGAATGTATTTCTTCCTTACCTCTGCCTATTGAAATACTTCTCTTCTCTTCAAGACTTAGCTTAGCTACCATTTCCGCCATGAAAGTGTCCCAGCTGAAAATGATTTTTCCCTCTTTACAATTTCCCAGAGTGCTTTATTTGGATTTCTCCTTTGTACATCTCTCCAGCCTCTAACGTAGCGTCTTTCACAAATAAAGTGCTTCACATGCTGTCTTTATTTTGTGCACGTTGTCTCACTCAGCAGAATGTAAACTCCTTGACAGAAAGGACTTTTTCCTTTTTTTTTTTTTGCATCCCTAATGCCTTCTATAGTACCTGGCATATAGTGGATGCTTCATAAATATCTGTTCAATGACCAATTGATTGAGGTAGAGGGATCAGCATAAGCAAGATGTAAAGGCAGGAAAAATTGAGTCATTTTCCAAAGGTGGGAAATGTCTGTGAGAACAGACATTAAGCCAGCTTGGCTGGAATGATAGCATTTGTAGAAGACAGTGATGTTAGATAGGGCTAGAAAGCTAGGATAACACTAGATAGCCTTGAATGCCAGGCAAAGGAGTTCAAACACAGAGGAGGAACAAAAACCTTCATCTGGGAGGCAACGAAGGGTGTTCAAGCCTGTGGTTTTCTCAGCGAATAGAATTTCCCAGTATGGAAATTTCCTTTACCAGTGTAGATCAGAAATTTGATAATCAATCAGTAAATATTCATTAAGCCCTTCCTATTGCCAGGCACTGCGGTAGGCTCTGGGAATAAAAATAAAATGAATGACTACTTGAATAGGGATTATATTCTAACATATGTTAGAATATAACTTTGTTCATTTTTAATCTTTGATAATTGCTTGAGGACACTGAGGAATGACTTGCCTAAGTGATCTGAGTGGGACATTTAATACGTGTGTCAGAGGCAAGACGAATCCAAATCTTCTTGGCTTTCAGGTTTGCCCTCTATCCACTAGATGGGGCTATCCCTTCAGACCCCTGGCTAATGAAGGTTGTGTGTATTGACCAGTCAGTTCCTATTCAAGTTACTTATCTAAGCCATAGATGTTGAAAAAAAAAACAAAAATATGCACTTTATAAATTAGCAAATGAATTTGTGGTCAGATAAACTGATGATACAGCCCCTCCAATAACCGAAATTCTTCAAAGAAATGAATTTGTCCAGAACAAGCCAACCCTTGGTTCAAGATCTTCCCTTGTTTATCAGACAGGGTCAAACACAACATCAACACAATATTGAAAGCCTTTGAAAAATAAGCTTGTAGCTGCAGAATGAATCAGCCTTTCGAAACAGTTGTCCACCAGCTGACTTCCATTCACTCTACTTACTTTTTGCAAGCAGCTCCCTCTCAGTCTTCCCATCATCTTGGTATTCATCCAGCCATCTGTATGGACAGGAGTAAATCAATTAATGGGATAAAATGGTTGAAATGTAATGTATTTCTATGAAAGAAAAATGTATTTTAAGCTCTATTGTAGACTGAATTTTAAAAAAATAAAAACTCTTAAGAATTAAAACCATGGGGGCAGCTAGGTGGAGCAGTTAGTAGAGCAATGACCCTGGAGTCAGGAGGATCTGAATTCAAATCCTGCCTCAGACACTTAACACTTACTAGCTGTGTAACCTTGGTAAATCACTTAACCCCAATTGTCCTACCTTCCCCCTTCCAAAAAGAACAAAACAAACAAACAAAAAAAAAATAATAAAGAATTAAAACCATGCCAAACCATTCTTAAGAATTCAATCTTTTAACTCAAACTTTATCCAAAACATTAGGATCTTAGACTGGCGAGTACAAAATATAGGTTTTATTAAGAATGCCCTGAAGCATGATTAAAAACATAAAGAAACTCAGGTCAATTGGAATTTCCTCTCTTGAGTTAATTTATCTATAAGAGCAACGTTAGTCTTGTCATCATGCTATGTTCTCTCAAAAGAGAAAATGTAGGAAAGAAACAGAAAGACTGAGTTTTCAGTTGTATCTCTACCACTTTCCAGCTACAAGATCAAGTACAAGTTGATTAACCTCTGAGTCTCTTTTACTATCCATAAAAAAGAAACAATAGCACTCCCATTATCTACCTCATAGAGTTGTGAATAAATGCTTTGTAAACCATAAAGTGCTGCAGATTTACAATGTAAGCCTTGTGCCTGTGTTTTTAAAGATTTTTCTAGTTCCCATCTGACTGTCCCAAGAGGAACCAGTTTTGACTGTAGCCTGGATGATAAACTCTATCTACTATCTGATGACCAGCTTAGCTAAGTGCAGAGAGGCCATTAGGAGGGAGACTTTATTTTTTTGTTGTTTTATTTTATTTTATTTTTTTTACTATGGAGAGCCATTATCATATTTAGAATTAAGAAATCAGGCATGCACACCACCAATGTGTTGACAGATTATTATAATAAAAATGTAGACTCAATTTTGAATTTTTTAAGGTCTTCAGAAACTTCATTTATTTTAATTAAAAGAAACCTTCCGTTCAAAAAACACAGAAACTAATAAATGGAGCAAATATCAAAAATCACTCCCCTCGGGGTGGCTAGGTGGCGCAGTGAGTAGAGAGTAGGCCCTGGAGTCAGAAGGACCTGAGTTCAGATCCGACCTCAGAAACTTAATGCACACACAAACAAACAAAAAAAACCTAGCCATGTGACCTTGGGCAAGTTACTTAACCCCAATAGCCCTCCAAAAACAAAAACAAACAAACAAAAAAATCACTCCCCTCCATGTAAAATCGACTTATTGCTAAAGAAGAAAAGCTTTTTTATGGAAGAAAGTCCAGTTGTCAAGTCAATTCTTTGAAGAATCCACTGTCTTATTTAAAGATTCCATTCTGCAAGATTTTATAAAATCAAAGTGATATTGATGAAAACAACCAATATCAAATTAAATCTTTCATTCATTCACTCAACAATTTTTGTATTATTTTATTTATTTATTTATGTATTTGCTTTTTGGAGGGCAGTTGGGGTTAAGTAACTTGCCCAAGGCCACACGGCTAGGTTTTTGTTTGTGTGTGTTAAGTGTCTAAGCCCGGATCCGAACTTAGGTCCTTCTGACCCCAGGGCCAGTGCTCTACTCCACTCACTGCGCCACCTAGCCGCCCCAACAATTTTTATTTTTTTTAAGCACTTGCTATCTTCCAGGCATATCTGGCTCTGGGAATATGTAGACACACACAAAATCGTTCTCCTCCTCAGGGAGTTTACATTCTATTGGTGGGAAATAACATGTACATTGAAAATTAAATGCAAAACATATACAAAGTAATCTCTGGGGAGTAGGACATTAGCAACTCTGGCAATCAATCAACATCATGCTTATTTTTTGGATGGAATAAAAAGATACTTGGTAGAATTTTTTTTTTTAAGATTTCATTAAAGGAAAGTACTTTCAAAATCATGAGAGAATTTCTCAAATTTTAAAGATTTTCATTGCCTGTTAAAGCAATTGTCATACAAGTAAGATGCTACTTATGCCAGTTAATGTCTGCCTCAAAAACAGTTCTTGAGACACATAGCCTTAACAAGGATAGGAAAAAGGAAAGATCAATTTGAATAAAGAAAATCCTATAAACTCCTCCTCCTCCCTAATCACATGATCTAAAATTGAATGATAAAACACTGTGTTTGCTAGTTTACAAGTAAAACTGCATTGAGATTAGCATAGATTATATAAAAGGTAGCTAGATGGCCCAGGAGATGGAGTGCTGGACCTGGAGTCAGGAAGATTCATCTTCCTAAATTCAAATCTGACCTCAGACCCTTATTAACTGTGTGACCCTGGGCAAGTCACTTAACCTTATTTGCCTCAGTTTCCTCATCTGTAAAATGAGTTGGAGAAGGAAATGGCAAACCACTCCAGTATCTTTGTTAAGGAAACCCCAAAGGGGTCACAAAAAGCCATACATAACTGAAAAGACTTAGCAATGACAACAACATAGATTATCTAATTATATTAAAAAATTTAGGACAACATGAGAGCAGGGTGTTCATAGGAAAAAGCTTAAATATCAAGCTATGCAGAACCTTTTTCCTGATGATATCATTTTCCCAAGTTGGCCACTGAGACATTGCCATTTAAAACTGCCAGCAGGATTGGACTTACTATAATTCAATAATAAAAATTAATATATAATAAATATGTAATAAAAGAAATATTATTTGATATTTTAGCAATTTTTGAAAATTAAGACTAGCATTAAAAAAACTGTATTTCCCCATTATTTTATCAATAGTATTTTATGCTTTAAAACATGTGCTAAGACAGAACAAAATATCAAATTAAATTGCATAATTTAGACTGCACCAAGTCTGAATTCAGATAATAGTTAATAGCTATGAAAGAACATTTTAAAATATCAGTAATTGCATAAATTGATGCAAAGTGAAGTGAGTAGAACCAGAAGTATATTGCACACAGTAAAAGCAATATTGTACAATGTTAAACACTGAATGACTTAGTCTAAGCAACACAATGATCTAAGATAGGACTTATGATGAAAAATGCTAGCTACCTCCAGACAAAGAATTAAAAGAATCTGAATACAGATCAAAGCATACTTTTTTTTTTGGCTTTATTTTTCTTGCGTTTTGTCTGTTTTCTTTCACAAAATAACTAATATGAAAATATGCTTTGCAGGACTGTACATGTATAACCTATATAAAATTGCTTGCCTTCTTAAGGAGGGAACAAGGGAGTAAGAGAACTTGGAAATCAAAATTTTTAAAAATAAATGTTAAAAATTGTTTTTTACATGTAATTGGAAAACATAAAATATTTTTAAAACTTAAAAACAATCAATTGCCTGGATATTTCTAAATATCTCTCTGTTTGGTAGCAAATATCTCAGTATCCAAGGGAAATTCTTTAACTCTTAACTGGGAATATGGCATCGTTTTTTACAAATCTCTAAAACCTAACTTTTCTTCCATGAGAATACATTGTAACATTGATACATCTAAGAGATTTTAGAATATTTTAGGTTTTGTTTTGGTTTGGTTTTTTTTTTGCTTTTTGGAGGGCAATTGGGATTAAGTAATTTGCCCAAGGTCACACAGCTAGATTTTTATTTGTGTGTGCGTTAAGTGTCTGAGGCTAGATCCGAACTCAGGTCCTTCTGACTCCAGGGCCAATGCTCTACTCACTGCGCCACCTAGCCGCCCCGATTTTAGAATATTCTAAACAAATAAAGTCACAAGTTGTTATTATTTGTCCTTTATTCTGAAGAGGATACATGACATGACAGAGTGGTGCCTTGACTCCTGAGTGAATTAGGCATAAGTGAGGCTGAGTTGCACCGTCATCAGTTTCACTCTTTCTTCCAGAATCATCAAAGTTCAGTGGCAAGACAAAAGTCAAGTTGACTGGCAATGGCCTGGGATGCAGTGGATGATCTCAGTATCTTCAATGTCTAAGCAAACTCTAAGCATTCCACAGTACCTGCTTCATCTTCCTTCATGATCGTTGGAACTAATTACTCTCATCTGCCCATCCTACTGGAGGAAGTCTTCACATGCTTGGGTTTGAGGCCCATCAGTTACACTCAAGCTAGTTTAGCCCGTTTGCTAAGATGATTTTACTGGTGTGTGGCTGCTGCTCATTCTACAGCTTCTTGGAGCCACAGATGAGAGCTGGGTGAGAGGCAGACACCCAAGATGGATGAGTAGCCCTGCAAATCCTCACATCCAGAGGTGCTAGTCTTCCCTTAAGCACCCTATATATCCCAAAGGCACCAGTACTCTTAAACAAATACACAAAAACCCCAAATACTCTCCACACAGTAAAGGCTTAAGGTATTGAGTAATGTTAATAAATCTGGCATAATTTCAAAAGAATATTGGGGGTGGGGTGGACAACAGGCAAAAAAAGAGCTCAACCCATTACTCAGGCCAAATTTTCAAAGGAAAGGATTTTTTTGTAAGACCACAGTGATACAAAATTTACCTGCTTATCAACAAATATTTCATATATGTGTGGGTATACACATATACACATACACACATATATATGCATGCATATATACATGCATATGTATATATACACACATACACATTTATGTATATATGCATATGTATATATATAATTTCCTCTGAATTGTATACTTTTTAACATTTAGGATTTTTTTTAAGTTTTGAATTCCAAATTCTATCCCTCCTTCCCCTCTCTCCCTCCTTGAAATGGTAAGCAATTAGATATATGTTATACATGTGCAATCACATAAAACATTTCCATATTAATCTTTTGTACAAGAAGATTCAAATAAAAGAAAAAGACCAAATGAAAGAAAGTAAAAAATAGCATGCTTTACTCTGTATTCAAACAGCATCTGTTCTTTCTCTGGAAGTAAATGATATGCTTCATCATGAGTCCCTTGGGATTGTCCCAGATTAATGTATTGCTGAGAACAGCTAAGTTATCCACAGCTCTTCTTGGAACAATATTGCTATTACTGTGTATAATGTTCTCCTGGTTCTGTTCACTTCACTTTTCATTAGTTAATATAAGTCTTTGCAGGTTTTTCTGAAATCATCCTGTTTGTCCTTTCTTAAAGCACAATAATATTGCAATCATATACCACAGTTTGTTTAGTCATTTCCCAATTGATAGGCATCCAATCACTTTCCAATTCTCAGTCACCACAAAAAGAGCTACCATAAACATTTTTTGAACAAGTAGGTTCTCCCCCACCCTATTTTGATGTATTTGGAGTATATACCTAGCAGTGGTATTGCAGGATCAAAGGGTATGCACAATAACTAGTATTTATCAAGTGACACAATGTAAAACATTTTGTCATAAATTTGAGGGAATTAAGTTGGAAATATACATAGTCCGCGCACAGAACTGCAAAAGTGATTTAGGATTATAGAATTTAGGGCTGAAAGGAACTTTATAGTTCTCTAGTTGAAAACCTTTCTTTTATAAAGGAACAAATTCTGAGCCCCAGAAATTTAATAGCTTGTCCAGAGTTGTACAAGGAGTGAGTAGCAAAGCCAGGATTGAAACTCAAGTCTTCTGACTCCAAAATCAGTATTCTTTTCACTACACCATAGTGCCAGTAGTGAACAAAAAATGACTCCTGATAGGAAACAAAAGCTATACCTTTCTAAGGTGTTCAATCACCAGATCCTCACACATTCTGGAGAAAGATTTGGGGGTGGGGGAGGGCCAGGCAGAGAGAGAGAGAGAGAGAGATTAGATGATTGATAGATGATAGAGAGACAGACAGACAGATAGATAGGAAGGGTAGGTATTATCATCTTCTGAGAAAAATGAGTTACAATGTGATTAACTGATTAACTCGAGTTCTGAATGATAAAACAGCAAATAGAACCCCACTCTCCTAACTTCAAGAGCATTGCTCTTGCCTCCACAATTCTTGGCCTCTTAGGGGATGCATTTGATAGTGTGTTATCCAGGGGAGAGCTCTTCATTAGAAAAGTTCCCTGGAGGAGATAGACTTAAAACTATTATTTTAAGGAAAAGAGTGCTGCAGTCTGGCTGATGGGGAGTACAAAGTTTTCCATATATTGGGTATAAATTGGACAAAGAAACAGAGGAAAGACTATGTTCAAGGGGAATGTAGGGGGAAGGTCATGGAAGGGAATGAGCATTTATTTCGTGTATACCACATGCTAGGAATTGTTAAGTGCCTTATAAACACTGCCTCCTTTGATCCTCACACCAATCCTTTGAATTAGGTGCTATTATTATCTACATTATCTACATTTTACATTCTCTCCATATCCTCACATTTAAGGAGACTGAGGCAGGCAGAGGTTAAGTAACACAACTAGTAAGTGTCAGAGGCTAGATTTGAATTTCAGGCTTCCTAACTCCAAGCCCAGGGTTGTATCCACTGTGCTGCCTGGAATCTGCCTGTCAATTAAACCTAGAGAGGAAAGTTAGGGACAGCTTTTGTAGGACCTTGAATGTTCATCTGTAGAAATAAAGATAACCACTCTATGATGGTGAGGGATAGTGTAGCATGTATAGATTAGCAGTGCGAGGCCACATGGTTTAGTGAACTGGATATCCAGCCTTTCATTCAGAAGACTGTAGCACCAATGCAGTAATTACAGCACCCATGATAACAATAAAGACCATGACTATAAATATCACATGACATTTGATTACAAAATGTAACAGATTCTCCAGGTACAATAAAGAATTGAAACATTTCTTTAGACAGCAGAAAACCAAGTCCTCAAACTAGTAAGCCAATTCCATCATAGTACCAAAGATATTCAGAAGCCAATAACACTGAGAGCCACAGCATTCTTCAACCTTCCCACAAACTAGTACAAGATCAATATCTACTCATAAACCTCTTTATCTCCTTGCCTGAGCATCCTCTCTCCCCCACTGTCTCACTAGCTCTGGCTACCAGCTTCCTGTGGTCTCTGCTTCCCTTCAGCAAAATCCTCCCACCACAGGCTCCATGTGACTACATTCAACCTATTAGGGGGTAGAGTTTATCTTCACAGCAGGGAAGCTTCCTCTGGGCTCTGCTCCACCCTTCAGCAAATTCCCTCCATCACAGGCTCCATGTGATTACATTCAGTCTATCAGGGGGCAGAGTTTACTTTCAAAGCAGGGGAAGTCTTCAAGTTCCCTCCTAGGTCTATTAAGGGGCAGAAAGATCTTCAAATTCCCATTCCCATTACAAAGACCTAAGTTTGATCCTAGATCTGCATTCCACTGACTATTTGGCCTTGGGCAAGCTACATAAACTCTCCAGGTTTTGGTTTATTTATCTATAAAATGAGGATAATGAGACTTAGACCACATAACATGCAGTACATTTTGGAGTGGAGAGAGACAAGCAAAAAAGGTTAAATTAATTCACATAAGCTAATGAAATTCTGGAAAATAGATTTGGCAGACTAGAAACTTGAGAGAAGGGAAAAGGAGGAGTCAAGAGACTCAAGAGTTACAGTAGAGGAATTATTCAGATTTAGTAAATGACAACATGTAGAAAGGAAAGACAAAGATGTAGAAAAAATTATCCTGAAATCAGGGATCGGAGACAAGATCCTGGGATAATGGCAATGCCCAGGAGTAATGAAAATTGTATAAAATAATTTTATCAAGAAATTACATACCTGTCACATGGAAACAGGATCTCTTGATCCTCTTCTTCCTCTTTAAATTTAATAATTATCTTCTCAAGAAACCATCCGTTGCCTGGATTAAATTGACAAAGGAGAATAACTTCACTTTTGAAGTCTTTGGCAAGAGGTACACCAAAATCTACATTTCAAATTCCTCTATAAAATCTGCATTTTTCATGATAAAATTTCCATTAAAAATCAATTAACAAAAGTTAATTGATGAAATGTGCTAAGATATTCAACAGGATAAGATAATATAAACATTTCAAGTCATACCAACACAGAAACTAGAGCATGAACTGGTACAAGAGACTTCTCCAATTAACACTCATGGAAAAGGATTCAAGATCCAGAGAATCATAACTTTTAAAGTCATTAATAACCTTAAGAGACAGCATGGCACAATAGACAGAGAACTTCCTATAACATTGGAAGACCTGGATTCAAGCATCTCATTTGATACATGCTGGTTATATGATCCTGGGCAAGACAATGAACCTCTCTCTCACTGCTTTAAGATGAGATCTATTAGTAGAGGAAGTTCCCCAAGGGGCTTTCTTCATCAGTGATTTCAAATTCAAGTAGAAATGGAGATCACTAAACTATTCATAGTTGGCTTGTGAGCAACATGTTGATTTAGAAAACCACATATTAAGATTATTTTCAATTCAGTTCAATAACCATTTGTTAAATTATTACCATATGTCAGGCATTGTGGTAAACACACTAGATACAAAATGAGCAAGACAGTCCCTGACCTCAAGGAGGTTAAAATCTATTGTATTTTTATTGATTGTTAACTATTTCAATCTATTGTGATTTATTACAGTGGATTATATTATAATCAACTGTAGCACAAACAATTGTATTTTAACTGATGCTCTTGGAATGATGTCCAGCATTCAGCATGTTTGGCGCATCGGCTCTACAACAATAAAATCACAGATCTAGGCTTCTCTCTTCCTCCCCGGAAAGAAGAGGATCTTAGAAATTACTTGTGTAGTCCCTTAAGGTTTTCAGAAGGCTTCCTTCACCGTAACCCTGTATGGTAGGTAGTATAAATACCTGCCTCATTTTACAGATGAGGGAACTGAGGCTCTGAAAGGTTAAGCGATTTGCCCATCATCAGATATGCATATTAGGCATCTGAGCAGAATTAGAACTCGGGTCTCCAGACTCCAAGACCTGACCTACACTCTATCCACTATTCAACTCTTTCCTTTGTCACAGAATTCAGAATTCAGAATTGGTCAACCTCATAATTTTATAGAAGAAGAAACTGAGCCTGAATAAAGTGACTTGCCTAAGGTCATGGAAGCAGAATGTAGCAGCTTTGTAATTTAAATCCAGGTCCATTGCTTTCCCTACACTATTACACTCCACTTTGTTTAAGCAAAGGCTGATACTTTTCAATAATATTCTTAGAATCTTGAGTCAGATTTTCTTTGTCCCTCAAATTCTCCATAGAAGTTGTATTAACTTTGCTTGGACACCAAGTCTGCAAAGAAGTACTCTTTAGTACACAAAAGTAATAATTGAGACTGAATATGGGTCAAAAAAAAAACCCCAAACTTTTTTGAAGAATTTCATGTTCCACAAATTTATTTCACTTTTTCAAATGGAACTTCCTTAAAATGAAATTATTGCTGGAAGTCATATTTCCAGTTTGAAATAACCTGAAGATAAAATAGAGGCATAGCCTCTCTATAATGAATTTGTATGGGAATTTAAAAAGTGAATAATGTTCTTTGGATCTCAGTGGATTGGTAGAATAAGGAGGGTTTTGTCAGATGGTTGGGAAGCTTGAGGTGGAAAGGAATAGGGAGAATTGAACCCCAACTTATTTTCAGGGAAAAGAAAAGTAAATAGCTTATATTTACACATCACTTATTCTTTCTCTATCAAAGAGCATATGATCAAATTTTTTATTTGGCTGATGGATTTTGTTTCAAATAAAGATTGTTAAAGGCAAGGATTTTCAGCTGTTTAGAATTCATCAGAATCAGTCCAAATACTATTACTACTATATAGTGAATAGTATTATTATATAGTGAACATACTATAGTGGGGTAAATGGGGAACTGGTTCTAAGGGCTATTTCCTGGAACACACCTACAAAATACAGAAATAATTATCATGGGGACTACTCAATTTAGCACATATAAAAACCAGGTACCCCAGGATTCTGACTCCACACCTAGAGCTTCTCTCAATACACCAACTTCTATCCTGGGTTTCTGGGTCTCTGGGAACTATCATCCTAAACTGCATATTAAGAGTGGAATTTTGAGCCCTAATTAGCAAGAGCACTTATATGGTATGATTTACTTGACTATACATACAATGTCCTCATTTTAAACACAGTCTAAGGTTATCTTTCAGCTGTATAATCCCAACCTTTTAAGATTCTGATTAAAAAATTAATTCTAAAACACAATGGCTAAATTTAAGTACAGATTGGGTTTTCATTTTCTTCTCATGGAAAGATATTATTGAACATTAACAGAAAGGGCTCTTCTAGAGCCGTAAGACATTTCCTTAGAAAGCCTTTAAAATGTATTACAGTTTTGAATTTTGAATTTAAAGTTTTGCCTTTTACAAGCAGATCAATGGAAATATAAAGAGTAATATTGTATTGAAGTCTTTTTATTCTTTTCTTTGAATTTAAATATCTTTTTTAGTATTGTGAAGGATGCCCAAAGTGTCTTTGCCTTTAAAAATTACCATAAATAAATAAATAAATAATTTTTCTTCCACAGCCCTTGTTATACTATATCCATATAACTTTTCTCTGACCAAAGCTTTGCCGAAGAGAAAACGAATAGTTTAGAAATAAAATTCCCTATATATAGCTATCTTAACTATTTCTTCCACTTAGGGAAGTTTTAAATACTTATTAAAAAATAAGTATTTTTAAAAGTATATTCAAAATCCTAAAAGTTTATTCCCTTACTGTTGTATTTCTTCTTTCTCCCAAACATCTCAGTAGAGTAATTAAGGTAAAAGCAATAGTTTACCTTTGCATTCATCATTCAATCAGTAAGCATTTTATAAAGCACCCACTCTGTTCTATGCACTGAGGATACAAAGACAAAAATGAAATAGTCTCCACCCTCAGGGAACTTACATTTAACGAAGGGAGAGAATACATATACAAATCAAGACTCATACAAAGCAAACACCTAATTTCCCCCTTACTTTTGCCTTCAAGTATATACAGACACACAACCAAAACCTTCTACCTTCCCTTTACATTCAAGAACTTGTTCACTGGGGCTTTATCTAAAGTATGGTTCAGTTACTGCTATTTCTATCTTTAGACCTTCTGAAAGGCCTTGTTGGCATACCCCTTGGAGAGTTAATGTCAGAATGATCAGACAAGTGCAAGGGTAAGTCAGAGATTAATAACTACACTGTGAACATTCTCCTTCTATGGTCCACTTAGCTTCACAGTGTTCCATGGCTGCCAATTCTTTGCCTAATTCTAGTCAGACACTGTAGCTACATGTGCCATTGGTTTGTACAGGTGATTGGGTGAAAGGCCACCAAGAAATCAGTGCTGACCTAGACACACCACTGAGAACAATTCAAAATATACAATCCTGCTAATACTGAGTCAGAATTATCACAAAGGATGGCATGATTGTTCCTTTTTCCTTTGGTTCAAACTCATATTTTTGGCTGTCTCTTCAATAGTTAGCACATGATTCTTTCTATAAACTAATTTTTTTTCCTTACCCTGTTTCTCTTTTCTTCATTTTCAACATAATTGCTCTGAGGGAAAAAAAAAACCCTACTTTCTTTTAAATGATATTTTAATGTTACTTCATCTAATTTCACTAGTTTACTTTTCTTTTTGCCCAAAGCTATTTTATTCTTATAAAGCCCATGTGATATAATAAAGAAGACATAGAATTTAGAATTAAAAGATTTGGGTCCAAGTTCAGCTCTTTGACTTCCTGGTTTCATGACTTTCAGGAAAATCAGGTAATATCCCTGAGCTTCAGTTCCCTCATTGATAAAATGAGGATAATAATATTTGCAACAGCTCTTGCAAGGATCAAATGAGCTAATATACTTAAAGTGCCTTGTAAACTGTAATGTACTTTATAAATGCAAGCTATAATTAGTAATACAAGTAGTAGTATTAATGGGGATAGTAAAGTATTATGTTGGAAAGTATTATGCCTGGAAATAATTTGTGGACAATTTTTTTTAAATCCTTGGCAATAATATGTAGCAATCATCAGGCATAATAACTCATCTTTATGTAGTGTTTTGTGGTCACAAAGCACTTTATGTACATCGTGATATTAGGCAGGTTAACCTCTCTTGGCCTGTTTCCTTATCCATAAACAAAGGGGATAGATTAGATACATGGCCTCTAGGATCCCTTCTACCTCTAAATATAATTCCATTCTCCCATTTGATTCTCATAGAACTGTGCAAAATAGTTAGTAGAAGTATTATTGCCCTCAGTTTACACATGAGGAAACTGAGGTAAAGGGAGGTTAAGGGGGCTTGCCCAAAGTCATTCCAGTCCAAGTTTTCTGATTTGCAGACATGCCTCTCAAGCAACCAACCTATTTCAAAATGTTTCATGTTGAATTTTATTTTAGCATTAGCTTTACTTGTTATAGGGATTTCTCTATCAGTTTTCATATGGGCCCTTGCTATTTTGCCTTTATCATTACTATAACCTAACTTTTCCACTCACCTGAAGAGTTTGGGGAAAAAAAAAAACCTCATCAGAGAGCTGCCTCTTACCTGGACCAGTCCCATCATGACTAATCAGAACTTTCTTTAGATCTCCAAGAGACACAGCCTTAATGACAAAGATATCCACCTATACAATGAAAGAAAAAGATGAAGATATATTTTGTGTGGACAGTGCTTTGCAACCCTTAAGATGCTACGTATGTGTTAACTCGTTATTTTCTCTGAACAAACATTAATGTAAATAGGATCAATCTTCAAATAAGCTTACTAGAAAGGGCTAACAGTCAAACTGAAGATAAGGATGCTTTTGCAATAGTGAATATGCTTTCCTGTCTCTGGCTCCTGATGCTGCCTCTTCCACTTATGTCTGTACCTTTTGGTAAGTCATTTAACCTCTTCGGGGATAACTTTTCCAATCTCTCTCCTTTCTAGGTTTTCTTGGCACTGCTCTTTCTCTACAGAGGTTATATACATCCAACAGTTCATTTTCAGCCTCATGTGATGAATCTTCATTCAGGTCCCATACCCCTAACCCTGAGGACAAATCACCATGGCTCTGTGCTAAGGCAGCTTCTCTTTTTCCTTTATTCTATCTCACATATCAGGTCCCTTGGGTTCATTATTTCTCTACAGATGATTCTCAGGTCTGTATACCCAGCCCTATTCTCTCTCTTGAGGTCCAGTCCCATATCAACAATTGCCTTTTGGTTTTCATGAATTTTATGTCCAATAGACATTTCAAACTAAGCATGTTCAAAACAGAACTTATCATCTTTCTAGTGCAACCCTTCCCTCTTCCAAATTTTCTCATTACACTTGAGGGCATCAGTAGCCCCCATGCTCTCAATTTTGCTCCTATACTCAAGTACTCACACTCATTCACACCATATTGCGATCTGTTACCTAGTCTTCTTGTTTCTACTATCACAATACCTCTTGTATATGTCTTGTCTGTCCACTCACATAGCTACCACCCTACGTCAGGCTTCACCAACTCTCGGTAGAACTACTGTAGTAACCTTCTAACTGGCCTCCCTACATCATCACTTCTCATTCCAATTCATCCCTTCCTCAGCTGCCAAACTGACTAAAATGGTGTTCTGGTCATGTGATCTCCC